>JADLZN010001541.1:55000-95000 GCA_018155175.1 Sinocyclocheilus anophthalmus | reverse complement strand
CACTCATCACACACACACACACACACACACAACCACACCCTATCCACTCACTCACTCACTCAATCCATTCAACACACCAACAACTCACTCACTTTAGTAGGTGGGAAACCTAAACATTCCCGTAATGTATAATATATTAGATACCGTTTGGGGGAAAGCCATACTTGAGTAAAATTGCTACAAAATTACTGAGTAATAAAATCATCACACTGTAAACACATTTCAAACTAAATATGAGCAGATTTTTGTCAGATCAGTGAAAGCAAATTAATTATAATACGGCTATAATAGACATAATTACAGTAAATTATGTACATTTTCTGTAAAAAAAACAAATCTAAATTAATTGACTTTATTTTTAAGAACAAATATCTAATGGGGTCAAAAATAATCTTGTTGCATTTAATTCAGTAGATTTTTTTGACCCCACTCAGACATATTTAGTCTTGTTTTAAGCAAAAACTCAATTCATTTTCATAATTTATTCAGAAAACAAGACTTATCATTGTGCTTCTTAAGGAAAAGTATCTTGATTCAAGAATCTTTAGATAGTTTTACAGGAAAACAAGTCAGAAATACTGAGGAAGAACATCATTTTTTCGCAGTGTAACATCCATCAGATCAGTGGCCATAAACAAATGCATAACTGCTGATGAGCTTCTGCTGGTTATTGTCTTCAGCGTGTCAGATCGTACGGTAGTTTAAACACAGAGGCTCAGGACTGAACACACTGATGTGTTTCAGAAGAGCTTGAAGTCGAAGGTGTTTTAATTAGTGAGGTTTCTTCACAGGGAGAACATAACTGCAGCTCACAGGATAATAACCGCACTGCTCCAGAATTTACAAACCAGACTTCTCTTACTGTTAGTACTCTTATTCCATTCTCAGCTGTAATTCTTCAATCTTAAGATGTCTTACATATTTCTGATTAGTTTTGTCATCATATCTGTTTTAAACTGTCGTTCATCCTAAAGTTTGTTCATTACCGAAGTTCTGCACAGACAAACTCTCGTTAGCTGTTATTGCTGGATCACTGACATATATGAGCGTAGATCATCATCATGATTCATTCTGGGAAATTACACTCATTACATTTGTCCACTCTGTCCAGATGTTCATCCTCATGTATATAAATACAATATAAAATAAATAAATTAAACCACATATAGAGGACAAACAGATTTAGTCAAAGTTCATGCAGGGACAGGCTGATTATAGTTGACTAAAACTAAAAACATAAACAAAACAGAAAATGAAAAAACATGAAAATAAAAAAACTAAAATAACATACATAAAAAAATAAAATAAAATAATAAAAATAAAATAAAATAAATTAACTTGAAAATAAATTAAATGAATTTAAATAAAATTAAATTAATAAATTTAAATTAAATTAAATAAATTAATAAATTAAATATTAAACAAATTGACATTTTCACTGTGTGCCGAAGTAAAGTCTCATTTTCTTTAAGTTTATGACTAGCTGTGGAACAAACAATATTCAGTTAAAAACAAATAGGATTTATTGACGATAAATATGCAAACCTGCTTATTTTGTATTAAAACACATTCTGGCCCGTTTGGTTTATGTTTGACTAAACTGTGAAATCTAAATGCATGGAAGCTTGACGTGCAGTGTAATGATTGCAGTGAATGTTGGTTTAAAGTTGTGCTTCGGTCAGGTTCATGTCATCTGTAGTTGTATTTTCTATAAGATTGTGTAGTTTGTTCATGGTTTTTGAGGAAGAGGGCATTATTTTGCTGTTCATCTGTACAAGTTGCATTTTATGATTAGTGTTGTTTTCTCAGCAGATGAGAGCCGATGCACTGCAGGATCCTTCGTTCTTCTTCAGTGAGGAAGTCTCTGCTTACAAATTATTACAAACATTATAACGTGAACAGCTGTCAAAGCTGATTAGTGTTCATCAGACTCAAGGTTTTCTTTCTTTCTGTGATCCGGTGGCTCTTCTGGTGTGAGTGGAGATCCAGCGGTGTGTGACGATAGCCTCAGGCTTCACTCACACACACACACCCACACTCTCTCTCTCACACACACACACACACACTCTCTCTCTCTCACACACACACACACACACACACACACACACCCCCACACACACACACACACGCACACGACACACTCACTCTCTCACACACACACACACACACTCTCTCTCACACACACACACACACACACACACTATCTCTCTCTCTCACATACACACACTCACTTTCTCTTTCTCTCTCTCACACACACACCCACACCCACACACAACACACACACACACGCATGCACACACACACACACACACACACAAACACACACACACACACACACCACTCTCTCTCTCACACACACACACACACACACTGCACTCTCTCTCTCACACACACACACACGCAACCATGCACACACACACACACAACTCTCTCTCTCTCACCCCACACACACACATCCAACACATACACACAACACACACACACACCACACACACACACACAACACACACACACACACAACACACACCACGGCCACTCACACGCACACACACACTCACTCTCACACATCCATGCAACACACACACACTCGCTCTCTCACACACACACACACACACACACGCACACGCACACGCACACACACACTCACTCTCACACACACACACACACACACACACACACACACACACACACCTTCGTCTGTCCATCTGTCAGTCCATATGTGTTAAACAGGAACTACAGGCTGAGGTTTCTGCTAAATCAATCAGTCTCTAGACGTTCAGGAGAAATGACCAGCAGCTTCTGAGGATGCAGATCGAGTCGGTAAACCAATAAAGTGACAGATCAGTGTTAGCAGGATTCATTTCCATTCATGCTTTCAGCAGATGCTTTTATCCAGAGCCTCTTCTTCCCCTAGGAATCGAACCCCTGAGCTTTAGCGTCGCGAGCGCCATGATCTACTCTTTGAGCTTCAGGAGTACCTGAGGTTTCATGAGTGCGTTTGACCAAAAACAGCACTTCACTACAGACACACAGCTCTTTTCTACAAGCTGCTAACCACATGTAATTAACTTCATCTCACAACAATATCTTTTAAATAATTATCAGACTAAAACCAAAATAATGTCTTGCTTTTTGACACAAAAATGACAGCATCATGGTTATTTTAGCCTCACTGATATACAATCAGAGTTCATTTTAATATTATGAATGAGACTTTATTCATACATTTTCATTTCTTTCCAATTTTCAGTGTTTTCGTGTTAAAATTAATGTTTAAAATATAAATTTGGAGTGTATTAGTTGTGTATCATATTAGTTTAAAAAAACAATTTTTTCAAAGTTGTAAATAAAAGATTATTGGAGTACGCTTTACAAGAAAATACTAATTTCTCATTTAATTAAATGTGTTAATTGCCATTTCTTTGTATTTTATTGTGTGAAATTTACTAGACATTTCTGAGTGAAAATTGCTTCTACACAATTTTTTTTGTGTAGTTTTTTAATGTGCATTTTAGTTTTGAGCAATTTCACCTTGGCAACTAGGTTTGTTTCATTTTGAATTGATTATTGCATTTATTTATTGTTTTCCAAGAAATTAAAATGCTGTTTTATGGCTTTAGTTGTAGTTGACGATAATAACCCTGGATTAAACATTAACACATAAAGTTACACAAGTGAACCATACAATTTGACTTGTAGTCAACTACTCAGCATTTCCGTCTTGTTTTCCTGAATTAATACTGTATATACATATCCTCAAATCAAGAGACATTTACTTGAGAGGCAAAACGACAAGATATTAATTCTTGTTTTCTGAAAAATGTATCAAAATTGAATTTTTTTAAACAGTTACAAATATCTGCCAATGGGGTCAGAAAAAATTATCTTGCTTTCCCTTGAATTGACTTTATTTTTATGACCACATTGACAGATATTTGTTCTTGTTTTAAGCAAAAACTCACTTCATTTTGAGCAATTTTTCACAAAACAAGACACATTTGTTCTGTGTGTTTGAGAGAGCTGTTTAGACAGTAAGCAACCTTTCTCATTGTTTAGCTTGGTGACACTAACATGAAATGACCCACAGCAGCTTAAGTTATTACCTGGGCTGTGGTTAAAAATAAAGGTTCCAAAAGGGTGTTTTTGCAGTGATGCCATAAAAGAACCATTTTTGGTTCCCAAAAGAACCTTTCAGTGAACAGTTAAATGCATGTTGCATGACTGCTTCACCCATCAGCACGCAGACAGAGGTCAGTCATGAAATGAAGAGTTTATTTGCAAAAGCTGATATTAATTGGAATGCAGGATAAAAAAAAAACAACAACAACATGATTTTTGAACATTTTTAAAAACGGAGTTATCTGTTTTTGCAAATGAACTCAAATAAAACTAAAGGGTTAACCATATGCATGAATCAAACAGTCTGATTTCTGCTGGTCTGTCCTGTAAATCTCAGGATCGCAGCCACGCTTGACCTGGAAAACTTCAACCCGTTCTCAGAAGCTCTCTTCAGAATCGCATCCAGATTTGACTGGAGAAAATGAGACATAAAAACCTTCACTTCCAGTTTCCTTCAGAGCTCAACCCTGATGTCTGACAATATTTGCCATCTGGGCTTATTTTCATCTCATAAATGGAAGAAATTATACAGAGACTCAGACTATCATATGAGGAACAGACTTACAGCTCATGAATTAAACCTGAACATACTGCGACTAATTCAACAGACGCATCGCTTTGGTTCATTTTCAGTGCATTAGGTTTTATTAACAACATTCAGAATTACTCATCAGGGTTCTTATTGTTAACTAAAACTAAAACCATAAAATCGTTTTTTTTTACCTGCAATAAAAAAAAAAAAAAAACATAAAAACTAATTTCATGTCAGCTGATTGCTAAGTCAACATTTCTCATTTTCATTTAGTTTAACTTGATGTACTAAAACGAAAACTGAAATCAAATTAATACAAACTATATACATTTTAAAAAACAATATCTAATAAAAATTACAAAAGCACACAACAAAATTACTAAAACTTTAGCTAAAATTTAAATGAAAACACAAAATACATTTTGGGATGTCGTTGAGGAAGCTGCTGTAATGATGTGGGATATGTTCTCTTGAAAATAAAAACAGGAGGATCAGATATTACTCCAGGAACATGAACTACAGTGGATTATAAATAGTCATTGATGAATGGAAGTGAGTTTGTGGTTGTGAGTTTGAGCTCCAGCAGAAGCCTGTTGGCACCTCGCATCTGACAGCTCTTTCATTCTTTGATTACGCTCCATGTATTTATGAAACTGGAGTCGCGCTGAATGTTTTCATGTCCAAACATGTCCGTATGCCATCTCATTCAGCCGGGTCCAGAATATTCCCGTAAGTTAACAGGCCGTCCAGCAGTGATGGATTTGGTGGTTTCTCTGAACTATTTCTGCTGCTCAAACTCCACCGCACAACATTTCTGCTCTTTTGTCTTTATAGGTTTCCTGAAAGCTTTCGGTGTCTGGTTTTGAGAGATATGTTTGGAAGCCTGGTTCCGCCACTGAATAAAAAAAAAAGGGAATCACCACTTTTATCTCACAATTCTGAACTTTTTCTCGCAATCGGTGATAAATAACTCGTAATTGCGCGATATAAAGTCAGAATTGCGTGACAAACTCGTAATTGCCGAAATATAATCAGAGTCATAGCGAGACACCACCCACACCAATCGCGAGATATAAGTCAGAATTGCGTGCAAACGTCGCAAGTACATCAGAGATATACGGTCACAATTTGCTGAAACGTTATTATAACTCATAATTTGTTCGAGATATCAAAAGTCCGCATTCGAACAGTGATATAAACTCATTAATTCGCAGATATTAGTCAGAATTTGCGTGAGATAACCCGTACTTGCTATATATAAAAGTAGAATTGCGTTGGCACAAACGTCGGAATTGCGAGATATAAGGTCAGAATTGCTTTATATAAACTCATAATTGTGAGATATAAGGTCAGAATTGCTTTATATAAACGCCCCCCTCATATTGCACGAGAGTAAGTCAGAATTGCGTGATATAAACTCGTAATTGCGATATATAAAGTCAGAATTGTGTGACAAACTCGTAATTGCGAGATATAAAGTCAGAATTGCGTGACAAACTCGTATTGGCAGACTAAGAACAGAATTGCGAGACACTCGTAATGTGCTAATATAAATTCAAATGCGAGACAAACTCTAATTGCGAGAATATAACGGTTCAGAATTGCGAGACAAACTCGTGAATTGCGAGATATAATCAATAATGGCGTTATATAAACGCGTTTGCGAGATATAAATCAGAATTTGCGAGACACACTCGTAAGTTCGATATACAGTCAGAATTGCGGACAACCTCATAACTGCAAGAATATCAAGTCCGAATTGCGAGACAAACTCGTAACTTCTGCGAGATATACGTCAGATTTGGCGATGACAAACTTGTACCTGCGAGATTAAAGTCAGAATTTCTTTATTACACTCATTCATTGTGAGATTTACGAAGTCAATTTGCGTTACCATATTCAACTCGCTCCATTGCTATATATAAAGACAGACTTTCGATACAAACTCGTAATGCTAGATTAGCAGTCAGATTGGCTAGAACAAACTCGATTGTGAACATTAAATCCGAATTGTGAGACAACTCGTAATTGAGACATAAAGTCGAAGTTGTGCTACAAACTCGTAATTGCTAATATAAATTCATAATTTGCAGACATCACTCGTAACTTGCAATATATAAGTCAGAATTGCGAGACAAACTACGTAACTGCAAGTATAAGTCGATTGTGCGAGACAACTCTACGCGAGATATAAAGTCAGAATTGCGAGTCAAACTCGCAATTGCGAGATATAAAGTCAATTAGCGTGACAAACCGCAATTGCAGATATAAGTCGAGAACGCGTTTCTATAAACGGCTAATGGTGAGATATAAAGTCAGAATGCTATTCAAACCCTCGCACTGTGCGAGATATAATTCATAATTGCGCGACAAAACGCTTATTGCTATATATAACGTCAGAATTGCGAGAACACACTAGGAATTGCTGCTAATATAAAGTCAGAATTGGCGAGACAACCGCATCTTGTGCAAGATATAACGTCCGCATTGCGTAGACAAACTCCTACTGCAATATATACAAGCAGAATTGCGATACAACCTCGTAACTGTGAGATATAAATTCAGAATTGCGAGACAAACTCATAACTGCGAGATATAAAGTCAGAATAGCGAGAAAAAAAGTCAGAATTGCGAGATATAAACTCAGGATTGCGAGAAAAAGTCTGAATTGCGAGATATAAATTCAGAATTGCGATACAAACTCGTAACGGCACGATATAAAGTCGATTGCTATTCAAACTCGCGCATGTGCGAGATAAAAGCCAGAATTGCATGATATAAACTCAAGATTGCAAGATAAAGTCAGAATTGTGAGACAAACTCGCAATTGCGAGTTATAAAGTCAGAATTGCGAGACAAACTCGTATTCGCGATATAGGAAGTTCGACAGAATTGCTGCAAACTCGCACTTGTGGCGAGATATAAAGTCAGAACTGCGTTATATAAACTCATAATTGTGAGATATAACAGTCAGAATTGCGAGTCAAACTTCGCACATTGCGACGATATAAAGTCAAATGCCGATACAAACTCGTAATTGCGAGATATAAATCAGATTGCGAGACAACTCGATTGCTAGATTACAGTCAGAATTGCGAGACAAATCGCACTGCAAGATATAAAGTCGAATTGCGAGCCCCAACTCGTAACTGCAGATTAAAGTCAGAATTGCGATACAAACTCGTAACTGTGAGATATAAAGTCAGAATTGCGAGACAAACTCATAACTGCGAGATATAAAGTCAGAATTTGTGCGAGTTCACATCGTATCTGCGAGATCTAAGTCGAATTGCGAGACCAAACTCTACTGCAAGATATAAAGTCGAATGCAGCCACCTCGGTCATTGCGAGATATAAAGTCAGAATTGCATGATATAAACTCATAATTGCAAGATATTAAGTCAGAATTGCGATTATAAATCGTACGTGCGAGAATAATAAATTGGGGCGAATAGTTGCGTGGTGGTTGAAAACCAAGGGATTTTCCTTTAGAGGGAATCCGTTCCGTATGATCAGGATCACGCGCCGATGCCTTCGTGCCCTGTCCATATGGAGGAAACCTTGGTTTCTGTCCCAAGGCCCAGTATTGGGAGTGTCATGTCACCGAAAGCTCGTTTTGACAGACTCATCCCTTACGGGTTGGGGTGCGGTCATGGATGGCCGCTTTGCGAGAGGTCTGTGGCAGGGCCAGCATTTCTCATGGCACATAAATTGCCTGGAAATGCTAGCGGTTTACAAGGCTCTGAGGAGCTTTCTCCCAGATCTCAGTGGTCACCATGTCCTAATATGAGCAGACAAAATGTCGGTGGTCTCGTATTTGAATCATCACGGGGGTCCTGAGGTCAGCGCCCTCTGTGCAGACGGCGCCCCAGATCCTCCTTTGCTCCAAAGGGAAACTGTCATCTCTCACAGCGATGTATGTCCCCTTGGCACCAAGACTCAGGAGCGTACGTCCTGTGATGCAGGGTTTAGGCCCGGGAATGATACTTCAACCCATAGGTGGTGAAGTGGTGACATGCGAGAGGGTTTACGCCCAGTGGAAAGTGATTTGTGGTCGCAGTCTCGATAGACGCCCATGTCACTGTGTTTTCCCTTTCCTCCAGCGCATCCATCCCCCTGGGGTTGGACGCTATGACACAGACTGGCCGCCAGACTACGCCTGTATGCTTTTCAGCCTGCCGAATTGCTCTGCTCACAGGGCGATTTTGCAGATACGGTCTGGGGAATCAAGAGGTCAGTCTCTTATGTGTAGCCACCGTTCTGGCCCGGGCGGGGTTTGGTTTCTCAGCATATTCATGTCACTGCCTGGGGCTCCTGGCCGGGTCCAGACACCTTGGCAGGTCATCCCTCTGAGGAGGACCTGCTGTCCTCAGGTTCATCGGGGGCTAGATATTTTGCTCCGTACCCTTTCACTCCGATAGGGACCCAGAGCGTGGAAACTGTTGTTCTGGCCCCGTCCCGACTCTGGGCTCAGTAACCTAGAGGCTTGCTTGTCGACTGGACTGATGCCGAGACCCAATACTCGCTTCCTGTCTCCCTCCACGAGGAGATGTATTGCCTAAAGTGAATGTGTTTGCCACACGCGGATGTAGAGAGCGTGGGTTGGGCACCCAGTTAATCTGTGCACCGGTGGCTTGCAGTGCTGATTCCTCCATATTGCTTCTGTCTTCGGGTCTTCACCCGTCATACTAAAAGGTGTGTGTTGCTGCCCATTCCATTGCTAAAGGGGGGGAGTTTCTTCTCAATTCCACGCTCCTTTAGGTTTTGGGCCTCTGGGAAGGCACGAGCTGGTCGTGCGTTTCCTCTGTGGTGCATGGAGGATGAGGCCTGTGATTCGTTCCAGAGTCCCAACTTGGGATCTGGCTGTGGTCCTTGAAGGGCTGTCACTTGCCCCCTTCGAGCCTCTCGAGTCAGCTACGGCAAAGAACCTGACCCTTAAGATGGTCTTTCTCCTGGCAATTACTTCGCTCAAGAGAGTGGGGGATCTCCAGGCCTTGGCTATCTCGCCGACTTGCCTGGAATTTGCCCTTGGAGGAGTTAAGACCATTTTACACCCTAGGCCTGGCTATGTGCCCAAGGTGCCATCTAATATGGCACAGCCGGTGGTTCTTCAGGCCTTCCATCCTCCACCTCATGTGTCTGTGGAAGAAGAGAGGCTTCATCTGCTCTGCCCCGTAAGAGCATTGAACATCTTTATTCAGAAGTCCTCTCATTGGCGGAGGTCAGAACAGTTGTTGGTGTGCTTTGGATCACCCAAGAAGAGACTTTCTGCTTCCAAGTAGACAATAAGTAATTGGATTGTTCAGGCTATTGCCTTGGCCTATCAGGTACGCGGTTTGCCTTCACCTGTGGCATTGAGGGCCCTCCTGTCAGGAGTCCCATTGCAGGAAATCTGCGATATCGTCCTGTTTGATCCACCCCGCATATTTCTACTTCAATTTAGGTGTTTCTATACGCCTGAACTCTTCGCCCAATATCTCTTTCCTGCCGGTCTCACTATTTGCGCTCCGTCCCTACAAAGAGAACGTTTTATCCTATGAAAAAAAGCGCTTTCAACACGAGGACCGGCATTTTATGATGTGGCCTATTGGTAGCCTTTCCCCTAGTGTCGTTACCGACGCAGAGTGAGTTCCCTTGAGGGAGAACGTCTCAGGTTACGACTGTAACCCTTGTTCCCCGAGAAAGGGAATGAGACACTGTGTCTCTTTGCCACACCTCTCCTTGCCTGGGAGCGGCTTGCTTCATCGCAAAAGCTGACTCTGTTTGTGCCGGCATCCCTTTGTAGCCTTCCCGATTAGCCGTCCCTGTTACATCATGACGCAATACCAATCGATGGAATATCTTTCCTTCCTGCTCAGACGCGCTATGCCTGAGGGGGTTCCCGTTAAAGTGTCTTTTCCTGACGCATTGTCCGCGTTCCCTTTCTCGTGGAACAAGGGTTATCGTAACCCGAGATGTTTTCTGGAGTGCTTTCTGAAGGCCTTCTGAAGGGTTTTCTGATGGTTTTCTGGAGAGTTTTATGAAGGGTTTTCTGAAGTTTTTCTGAGGGTTTTCTGAAGAATTTTCTAAAGGTTTGTCGAAGGTTGTCATGAAGGTTTCTGAAAGTGTTTCTGACAGGGTTTCATAAAATTTATTCTGAAAGTTTCTGAGGGTTTTCTGCAGGTTGCGTGAATGGTTTCTGAAGGATTTCTGTAATTGGTTTTCTAAAGATGTTCTGAGGTGTTCTGAAGTTTGCTGAAGTGTTTTTCTGGGGGTTTTCGTCAAGGGTTGCTGAAGTCCCTTGGTCATGGGAACTCAATACTGCGTCCTCTAGGGGTCGCTATTGGGGACGCCTCGTCGTGACCCGTGTCTGACACATACATTGAAAAAACACCAACTCGTTGGCCAGCAACAGCCATGACGTCACTACCGGTGCGACTATTGTATAAATAGGCACCGGGAGCACACATAATTCTCTTCTTCGTCTTCATTGACTGTTCTGTTTGAAATGTGCATTTCCAAGGAAAAAGTAAGAGCTATCTATTTATTATGGCGAGCACTAGTATAGCATTTAGAAGGTGTGTGCATCCGTCTCATCGCTATTTGACATCAGATTACACACACGATCTATGTGTTGTTTGTTTTGGCGAGGAGCACGCACGCGATGTCCTCGTGGGGGCAATCTGCTTGCATTGCGAGCGTTTTCCAATGAAAAAGTTCTGTTCTCGTTTGTCTCTCTTTTCAAATAAAGAGCCGGGTGATCTCAGGTGTACCTGTCGATAGTTTAAAGAGGGGCTTTCCCGCCTCTTGCTTATCGTCGGTGGCGGAGACAGCCGCTGAGAATGTTCTCAATCTTTAGACACATCATCTGATCCATGGGCCAGTGGCTCGCTGTTTCAGCCATGATAGCAGGAAAGGTTGAAGATATCGAAGGAAGCTGTAGGCTGCCTTTCTCATCCTCCTGCCCTGCGTTATGATGAGCTCTTATAGGTTTGGATCCGCATCGCCAAGCGGCGAGTCCTTGACTTGCCGTGGAGCTGACTAAGGAAGTGACGTTGCAAGTCCGTCTCGAGGACGTTATCTTTCTGTCCATACCCCTCCACTCAGTTAGCCTTCCTTTCCTTCTTGATCTCCATACTGAGATCGAGAAGGATTGGAAGAGGCCGTTTTCCTCACGCATCCTTCGGTTTCAGCATACCAGTTATGCGACTGGAGATTGCCCCCTGTAGAAGAGACGCTAGCTATCTATCTCTCTATGGGTGAGACATCATCTCTCAAAACTCCCTCCTTGCCATCCGTACCTCTTCAAGCTACATCTAAATTGAATGGCAGGGCATGCGCAGCAGCAGGTCAGGCTGTTGCTTCACTGCACACGGTGGCGGTGCTCCAAGCATACCAGGCTGTTCTGCTGAAAGACCTGGATAAAGGCGGGGGCCTTTCTTCTGATGAGATGGCTGATTTACGCCGCACCACGGATCTTGCTCTTTGTGCTACTAAGCAGGCTGCCTCTGCCGTGGGCAGATCTATGGCGGCGATGGTAATGACGGAGAGGCATCTGTGGGTAAACCCTCGCAGACGCGGGAAGGAAAGAAAGGGGCTTTCTTCTTCTGCGATGTCGGCCTGTTTCCGCCCCTGACTATTTTGGTTACAGCCTGGAGACGTGGTCAAAGTTCCAGGGGCGAGCACGCTCAGCGGCCTTCAAACCTTCATTCCACGTAGGTCCAGGTCTGAGCCCGAACAACCCATGGGTCCTAGCCCGTCTCAGTTTGAGGTTCAGAGACTGGCTCAGAAGGCTAGTGTTGTGGCTCGCGCTCCTCCTCTGCCTGCGGGTAGGTGTAGGAGGAATCGCTGGTCAAAGGGAGGTAGGCAATACCTTAGGGATGTGATCCAGACAAGGTGTCAGTGCTTTCGTCCGGATCAGAGTAATACTATCCACTCTTTCCCTCAGGGGGTGTAATATCTACCCTTTTCTTCCCCTTCCTAAGTCCCCTGTAACCACCATATCTCCACACTGACCGAGTCTAGGCGAAGCTCTTCATGCATAAACATATCTCCCCTACTGGACCTATGATGTGTTTTGGTTGGTTCTATGCTAATCATAGTAACCACCTTACATGGATGGTCGGTCTAGAGGCTTCTCCGACCAGAGCTCCGATGCGGACCATGTTGGGTGAGTAACTCGCCATTCTAATATACCTTATATTATGAATATATATTTCATCTATTGAACTGTGGTTGTGTGTTAACATCTACTACGTTTCTTCTTGCAGTGTTTCCCCTTGACCTGTGTGTTCGACTGCTGGTCCCTTTTCTATATAAGTCCTCGATGAGGCCCCCGTTCTCAAGCCGTGTTCGGAACCGGTTGCTCGCTTGCAGTGTTTATTTCACTTTGTCGATATATTCCAGGACGGTAAGAAAAGCCGTGTTCGGCTTCATACGTTCTGGATTCATGCGGCCATACACAGGCTTCAGCGTGAGCCTTCGTGAGCCCGGGCCCCCCTGCATCACTGCAAAAATTTTCCTGGACCCGGGCTGGGTTTACTCTTTCATTGCTACCCTGACTTGTCTACCGTACTGTGAGTCCCCTGAGGCTTCCCATCCCCAAGGAAATCCCCGTTCTTGCTGAGGCATCGAGCGGGAGGTATAAGTGGCATTACGAGAACCTTCCTGTGTAAATGCTGTCTCGGGCAGTGCTCCCCTCACTTTGAGGGTTGTATTTGAGCTTGCCTCTCCCGTTTGGCCCAGTACTTCCAGGTATCTGCAAACAGATGCTCGGAAAACTCTAAAAACCAAAAACTATGGTAAGTGAACACGTTAAGCTTTGCGCACTTTCTAAAATCCACATAGCTGGTAAGTGTGCACGTTATGCTTTGCCCACTTTTCTGGAGGGTTTTCTGGAGAGTTTTCTGAAGGTTTTCTGAGGTTTTTCTGAAAGTTTTCTGAAGGGTTTTCTGAGGGTTTCCTGAAGGTTTTTCCTGAAGGTTTTCTGAGGTTTTTGTTTTTCTGAAGGTTTTCTGAGGGTTTTCTGAAGGTTTTTCTGAACTTTTCTGAAGTTTTTTCTGAGGGTTTTATGAATGTTTTCTGGAGGGTTTTATGAAGGTTTTTCTAAGGGTTTTCTGAAGGATGCTGGAGGGGATTGTCCCTGAGTTCAGCTCTGTAAGTCAATTTGGATATAAACTCTTTGTAAGTGACTCTGGAGATGTTCTTCACGTGTGTGTTTGAAGCTACAGAGAGGCAGCGGGTCTCTGGTGTGGAGCTGCAGAGTCTCAGCTTCATGTGGTTTGTGGATCGAAGCCAAACTATGGGAAGCAACTCCTCGCTCTCTGACAGGAATTCTGCAGCCACGTCGTTCTTTTGTCTTTCGGCTCTCGCGTCGCTCCTCGCGCTCTGCGTCTTGTAAACTGGGCTGTAATAATCAGGCGTGTGTGCAGAGGCCCATAGACCCACAATGCTGTGCTGTCTGAGTTCAGAGCAGAATAAATAATTCCTAAATAACTCTTGCGGATGTTAGCCAGTGGTGCTACACACACACACACACACACACACACACACACACAGAAACACACTCACACTGCTGGACTAAGCCACTGCATATGGTATATAAAAACCCCCTCTCTCTCTTTCTTTCTTTATTTCGTTCTCAAAGAAATCAAAATGGCAGAGCAAACAGGCAAGACTAATTTCCCACGTGTCACATCCTCTGCTGGTCTTTCCCCTTCTCTGGCCCAAACACAGGGGGGGGGACACAACACACACACACACACACACACACCCACACACACACACAGATGAGAGACGAGTGTGTCATTAATGAATGAGAGTCATGAAAGAAAGAAAAAGAAAGAAAGAAAGAATCATTTGATTCAGATCAGGACTTGCAGGTTAGCAAATCATTTGAATCTTTTTTCTTTCTCTTTATTTCTTTCTCTTTTTTTACTAAACAGTACAAAACATCAAACCATTAACACAGGACAGTTATATAAACAAAACAAAGAAAATACAAATCCCTAAAGAAAATTAACCATGCTTTTATTATAGTAGTTTTATTTTATTTTATTTATTTTTTGCTGTATGGTCCATATGACACCAGAGTGAAGGGTTGTGAATGAAGCATTAGAGCAACTCATGATCAGATAACCCACAGAGACATGAAGGTTTTCAGTTGGATCTTGTTGTTTGTCTTTTTTAAGCGTGTTGTATTTGCTGTTCTTGCAGTCAGTATTATATTTCCGCAGCACTAATGCAGCATGTGTCTGTCGCGTTCTGATCTTCATGGCCGTCATAACTAATATTATTTCTGGAGCTCAGTTGCTTTCGACACAGAGCAGCCTCTATATTTGCTCATACGGCTGAGAGCTTTACACCTGTTATAAAAGACAATTCAACTGTTGTGTGAAACCCGACTCACTCTGAATGAAGCTGTAAGATGCTTCCAGCGAGGAGATTGTAAATAGAAGGTGTTTGCTGATCGTTTGAAGGCTCTGATGCGGGACATGGAAGCATATGGGTTGCAAAATTCATTTTGAAATGTAATATGCAAAATTGCAATGCAATATGTAAAATGGAAGTGCATTTCTTTATTTAATTTTACATTTTCCCATACATATGTGCAAAGTTTAGTGCAAAATGTACATTTAAAATTGAGTAAAAATGGCATTTAAATGATAATTTTGCTAGTTTTTGCTTGGACATATTAAACATATCTAATACATTTTGGTAATACAATTTCATTTTAATTTAGCAACTTATAAAGCGTTAAAATATGTGTTTAATTTACGTATTAAAACTAGTGTAGGAAGTGACCAATGTAAATTATATAACTGAATTTTCATTTTCATTTTGCACTAAACGTTGCACATATGTATGGGAAAATGTAAATTGAAATACAGAAATACATTGCCATTTTACATATTGCATTGTCAGTTTGCATATTACATTTCAGAATGAATTTTGATACCCATATGCTTCCATAGTGTGACGGCCCGTATTTTGAGACGCCTCGAAATTTTTTGAAGGTGTCAAATTTACAGAAACCCGAGACCAGAGAGAGAATAGAGGTCGTGTATATATTACACTTACGGTTCAACAGGTTTGCATATTACTGGTTTTTGAAAAGAAGTCTCTTATGCTCAACCAGGCTGTATTTATTTCATCAAAAATACTGTGTACACTAGGCTACATTCAAATATTTAGTGATTTTGTTTTAATTTTATTCATGAAGGAATTCAGTTATTATAGAATAAATATTTATAATTAATAACACAAACTCACTGACTGACACACACACACACACACACACACTCACTGACTCACACACACACACATGCGCGCACACACACACCACACACACACACACTCACTCTCACACTGACTCTCACTCACACACACACCACTCACTACTCACACACAACAACACACACGCACACACACACACGATCGCACACACACACAACACAAAAACAACACACACCACTCAATCACTCACTCATTCACCTTTAACTCACTGACCACACACACACACACACACACACTCACACACACACACACACACACGGCATGCTCAGACTCAGCTGTTCGGATAAATTAGTTCCTCATTTTAACGAGCTTCAGAAGGACTCGTTAGTTGTGTCAGTGATTAGGCTGAGAGCGACTATAATTGTTTAAAGCAAATGAAAACAGGATAAATTTGCTCCTTCAGGAAAACTCAGTGAATGCTGCCGTCTGTAAATTTGATCTTGTGGGATTTATGATCTCATTCTCAGAGCTGATTAACATTTCAATTAATAATAATAAACACTTTTGATGTTCTTTATCCACAGAAATGCAGTGTCCTTCTGCGGTGTATCTCAGCAAACACATACTGGATCGATAAATACTTTATTTTATACATTTATTAAATACTGATAGACTGAGATACTATTATAGATGTTATTAATATTTGGAATTTTTTTTTTTTTTTTTTTTAAAAAACTTTTTTTTTTCAGTTGTAATTCTTTTAAAAGTGTGATTAATTTTGTTGAATGTTTTTGTCATTTTTAGTAGGTTATAAATGTGTCTATATTAATTTGATTACTTGAAGTTTAGTTAAATCAAGGTTAAATAAATACTGATAAACCACTAACTGAAATAACAAAGTAATAATTTTATTTTAAATGGTTATTTTAGCAAAACAATTTATGGTTTTAATTTAATTTCCGTTTTAGCTCTATATACTATCTTTACAATATATGATCTATCTTTCTATCTATTATCTATCTATCTATCTATCTATCTAGAATCAATCTTCTATCTATCTATCTATCTATCATCTATCATCTGACTATCTATCATCTATCTATCATATTATCTATCTATCTATCCATTACCATCTATATATCTATCTATCTACTCTATCTATCATCTATCATCTGACTATATATATCTCATATGACTATGAAGCTATCTATCTATCCATCTATCAAAAATTTCATAAAGGCATCTATCTATCTATCTATCTATCTATCTATTCTAGCGATATCTTAATCATGCTATTATCGATCTATTATCATCTGACGATAGATATACTATCTATCTATCTATCTTTCTATTATCTATCTATCTATCTATCTATTATCTATCTATCTATCATCGGACTATCTATAGCATCATCTGATATCTATCTTCATCTATCTATCATCTATTACTATCCTATCTATTAATTTATCTATCCTGTCTGTAATCTATTATTCATCTATCTATCTATCTATCTATCTATATATCTATCTATCTATCTATCATATGACTTCTATCTATCTATCTATTATGTCTATCTATCTACTATCTATCTAGTACTGTCTGTCCATCTATTATATATCGATCTATCTATTATCTATCCTGTCTCTGTTCATCATATATCTATCGATTATATTAATCTATATATCTATCTTCTAATCTATCTAGCTATCTAATCTATCTATCATTCGATCATCTGACTATATATATATCTATTATCTATTGTCTATCTATCTATCTATCTATCTATCCGTCTGTTTATCTATCTATCTATCTATCTATCTATCTATCTATCTGTCTATCTGTCTATCTATCTATCTATCTATCTATCTTTCTATCTATCTATCTGTCTATCTATCGTCTATCTATCTATCTATCTATCTATCTATCTATCTATCTGTCTACTGTTTAATTTATCTATCATCTATCTATCCACTAACAAAAAAAGAAAAACATATCAATTCAAGGAACACTAAATCACACTAGTTACCGGATGAATACAGAGCAATGACTTCATTTGTTTAAATTGTGTTGAATTATGATAAATGGTGCTAAAATCAGACTTTAAGTCAACTATAATTCATATTTCTTTGATTTTATGTTGTGTGACCCAGACGTTTGACAGTATTCATGAGATTGATCCACATTTCTCTTCCAGCCGTTTCTTGTGAAACTGAAGATGCTTCACTGCTGTCTGTAACTCTGAATCTGAATATTCATGTGAAAGAAATGATCTTCAAAGCTCCTCAGATGAGTTTAACGGCCGGTGGATCCGATGGGAAGCAGCACATATTCATCTGGGTCACGCCGCCTCTTTATTACTCCACAAAGCATGAGAGAATATGAATATGAGCGTTCGAGGCCACGTTTAAAAATTGAGAAAAACTAATCAGAGATATCTTTGAAGACAGTTTTTTTTTTCCATTATTCATCTTGGTTTATATTAGTGAGGGTAGGGTCCTTTTCATAGAAAAAAAAAATATTTATATATATATATTCTCCTTATAGTATTTTCGTCTTGTTTTCTAGAATAAATACCTAAAAATTAAAATGACTTTAATAGTACTTTAAGAAAAATAATCTTGTTTTGCCTTTGAATTAAGATTATTTTTCTTACCCCATTGGCAGATATTTTTACTTGCTTAAGCAAAAAATAACAACATTTGGATATATATATATATATTTTGTTTTACTTGTCAAGTAAATGCATCCTGATTCAAGAATTCTTAGATATTTATACTAGAAAACAAGACAAAACACTAAGAAAATAATTTTTGATTTTGCAGTGGTGGTTTTTGTGGCTTGTTCACACAGTTAAACCCGTCTCTAAACAATCTCTCGTTCTGTTTAATGGCGAATATAGCAAACATTTATGCTCTGTGTTGTGTTGAGTTAATCATTTCACCTCAACCTTTTACATGTTTTCTAATCACTTACGAAGGTACAGAGAGAGAGATCAGTCTGATTTGTTAAGTCTGTTTTAGGGTTGTAAAAAAAGTATTTTTTAGTTTACATAAAAGATTAGTGGAGTATGTTTTTCAGATTTTCTACTACAAAATGTAATTTTGAATTCAATGTGTTTCTTTCTGTTTCTTTGTAATTGTTTGTCAAATTTACAAGCAATTTCTGAGGGAGAAGTCTATGCACAAATTGCTTCAGTTTAATTAACTGAAAATAAATAAAACAAAGTTAAATATATTTATATATATTCATATATTTGGATTAAGTTTTTTGCTTTTAGTTCATGTGGTTTAATAATGTTTTGAAATTTAAAATAATAATTAATATATATATATATATATTATATATTATACACAAAAACTGTATCTCAATTGTAAAACCATAACAAAATAAGAGTGTTTTTGTGATCTGGCCAAAACATTTGTTGACTATGTAAGTGGAGTTACTTCTGCCTGAAAGACTAGTTTGAATTGTAAAGCTTCGCTGGGGTGTAATGGAATCTCTCTCGTATGGCGCAGCACAGTGCCTCAGGAAGCAGCGATGGCAAAGAATTAATGAATAATTTCTCACGCTCTGCAGACCAGCACAGCCTTACAACCAAACCAAAACGAAATCACGTCCTGGTCTTTGTTGCTCAAAACACCGAGCTAATATAGACCGCCTGAAATCTCTCTCTCTCCTCCTCTGTCTCTGTCTGTCTCTGTCTCTCTCTCTCTCTCTCTCTCTGTTTCTGTCTGTCTCTGGCTCTGTCTCTCGCTCTCTCTCTCTCTGTCTCTCTCTATCTATCTATCTATCTACCTATCTCTCTCTATCTCTCTGTCTCTGTTGTCTCTGTCTCTCTCGCCTTCTCTCTCTCTCTCTGGCTCGTCTGTCTCTCTCTCCTCTCTATCTCTCGTTCGTCTGTCTCGTCTCTGTCTCTCTCTCTCTCTCTCTATTGTTTTCTGTCTGTCAGTCTGTCTCTCTCTCTCTCTCTTCTCTCTCTATCTCTCTCTCTCTCTCAATCTCTCTCTCTATCCCCCTCTCTCTCTCTCTCTCTCTCCTCTCTCTCTCTCCCTCTCTCTCTCAATTCAATTAAATTCAATTTGTGCTTTATTGGCATGACAATTGTTACAACGTATTGCCAAAGCATTGTGTTTACATTGAATCTAGAACAGATACATATGCAACAAAAACATGCATGTATATACATTTAAAAAAAGTAAAACAAATTAACATTTTAGAATAGTAGAATTCTACAAACAATTTATAATTCAATGTGGTGTGTGTGTGTGTGTGTGTGTGTGTGGTGTGTTGTGTGTGTGTGGTGTGCGTGTGCGGCTTTTGTGTGTGTGTGTGGTGTGTGTGTGTGTGTGTGTGGTGGTGGTGTGTGTGTGGTGTGAGTGTGAGTGTGGGTGTTGTGTGTGTGTGAGTGTTGTGTGTGTGAGAGTGTGAGTGTGTGTGAGTGTGTGTGTGGGGGTGTGTGGGCGTGTGTGTGTGTGGTGGTGTGGGGTGTGGGTGTGTGTGTGTGTGTGGTGTGTGAGTGTGTGTGTGGTGTGTGTGTGGTGTGTGTGTGTGTGTGTTTTTGTGTTTGTGTGTGTGTGTTTGTGGTGTGTGTGTGGTGTGTGTGTGTGTGTGTGTGTGTGTGTGTGGTGGTGTGGGTGTGTGTGTGGGTGTGTGTGGGTTTGTGTGTGTGTGTGCGTGTGTGTGCGTGTGTGTGGTGTGGGTGGGTGTGGTGTGGTGTGGTGTGTGTGGTGTGTGTGTGTGGTGTGTGTGTGTGGGCGCATCACTGATTTGTTGACTCCTCCCTCTTTTTGTGACAGGCATCAATGTATCTTGCTGCTAGTAAGATAAAATCTTGTTTTTCACCTAATAAATATTTAAGTTGTGTTTTCTTGTTTAACATTTTAAAATCAAGGTAAAGTATTTAAAATTTGGGATAAGATGTGTTTCTAATGTCTTGATAGTTGGGGCAGCTGGTGAGGAGGTGTTGCTCTGTGAGTACAGTGAGGGCAGATGCGGCTCTCTCTGGGCAGCCAGTGCTGTGGATATCTGCCCGTCTCTAGAGTCAGATTATGATTGCTCAGTCTGTACCTCGTCATTTGTCTTCTTAATTTACAGTCTTTCACTGTACTCAGATATTCTGCAGTTGTGTAATCTCTATTTAGGGCCAAATAACATTCAAGTTTACTTTGTTTTTCTGTTGTTTCAGTCCAATAGGTTAGATAATTTTCTTTTTTGTGCTTTTATAATTTGGTTGGAATGAATTTTGTGGATGAATATTTCAGTGTCCTGAAGCTGGCTGTTGTTAGTCATGTTGGTTTGTTTTTGCAGCTTCAGGACCATCTAAATCAGGGGACTTTTTTTCAGGGTTCACTTTATGGTTTTTAAGGGCTTTAAAATGGTAAGAGTAGGGGTCACTCATTTTTAGGTGTTTCCAAAATTGGATGGCTCTTTTCTCAATGCGCATTAGTAGCGGGTATTGGCCTAATTCTGCCCTGCAGGAGTTGTTCGGTGTGCTCCTCTGTACTCTGATGAGACTCTTACAGAACTCAGCATGCAGGGCTTCAATCTGATTTTTGTCCCATTTTTCAAATTCGTGATTTAGGAGATGACCCCACACTTCTCTGCCATATAATGCAATAGGTTCTATTACTGATTGGAATATTTTGAGCCAGATTCTGATTGAAAGTTCAATTTGGATTATTTTTTAATGACATAGAAAGCCGTTCTTGCTTTCTCTTTCAGTTCATTCACAGCCAAATTAAGCTTACCAGTTGCACTTAATCCCCCTTCAGCACGAGGATGTGTAGTTTGTAGCTTGATCAATTTTGGTCATACCGAGGGTGAAATTATATTTATTTCCTTGAACTCTGGTCTTTTCTGGAATGTTAAAACGTTTGTTTTAGTTGGGTTAACCATCAGGGCCCAGGTCTGACAGAACTTGTGCAGGATGTCTAGGCTCTGCTGTAGACCCTCTTCTGTTGGAGACAGCAGAACCAGATCATCTGCAAACAGCAAGAGCTTTATGTTGGAGTCATGCAGTGTGAGGCCAGGTGCTGCTGATTGTTCCAGGAGTTTCGCCAATTCATTAATGTATATATTGAAGAGGGTCGGTGATAATGGACAGCCCTGCCTCACACCCCGCCCTTGAGTGAAGAACTCTGTGCGTTTATTTCCAAATTTAATTGCGCATTGATTGTTTGAATACATTGTTTTAATGATATTGTACGTTTTACCCCCAATACCCGATTCTAGAAGTTTTGACAACAGACCTTCATGACAAATTGAATCAAAGGCCTTTTGGAAATCTACAAAGCAAGCAAAAAATTTGGTTGGGTTTGGTAATGTATTTGTCGACAGGGTGGTAGGGTGAAGATGTGGTCGGTTGTTCTGGATTTGGTAAGAAAACTCTCTCTTTCTCTCTCTCTTCTCTCTCTCTCTCTGTCTCTCTCTCTCTCTCTCTCTTCAGTCTCTCTCTCTATGTCTCTCTCTGTCTCTCTCTGTCAGTCTCTCTCTCTCTCTCTCTCTCTCTGTCTCTCTCTCTCTCTGTCTCTCTCTCTCTCTCTCTCTCTGTCTCTCTCTCTCTCTCTCTCACTCTCTCTCTCACTATCTCTTTCTCTCGTCTCTTCTCCAGTATCTCTCTCTCCTCTGTCTCTCTACTGTCAGGTCTCTCTCTCTATCTCTGCTCTCCACTCTCTCTCTCTCTCTCAGTCTCTTCTCAGTCTCTCTGTCTCTCTCTCAGTCTCTCTCAGTCTCTCTCTCTCGCTCTCTCTCTCTGTCTGTCTCTCTCTCTCTCTCTCTCTCTCTCTCTCTCTCTCTCTCTCTCCGTCTCTCTCTCTCTCTCTTCTCTCTCTCTCTCTCGCTCAGGTCGGACCCGTGAAGTGGGGAATGTTCTCTGGAATGACAATTAAACGAAACAAAGACGAACCAGCGCAGTGAACCGGGACAAATGAGAGGGTGAGCAGCTGCCAAGAGCCGTAACTGTGCAGAGATTGATTTCATTCACTGTAAAAATACATGCAAGAGCTTATCATTCCTGAATAAAGACGGATCAGAGCTGCAGTTACAGTCTTCAGGATCACTGGATACTCAGCAAACAAATGCACAGAGTGGTGTTCTTACCTAGTATTTTTGTTTTGTTTTCCAGAACAAATATCTAAACACTGTTTTATGAGAAGTAAGTGAGTTTATGCTTAAAACTAGACCAAATATATGCCAACAGAGAAAAAATCAACTCTGTAAAGCCTGACAAGCCTTGAAAAATATGATTAAACCTTTAGGCAAAAAGGTTTGCATAAGTATTTTTTTCGTTTGTTTGTTTTGTATAAAGTTTGATCCATCATTCTTTTATGGCTCTTATCTGATTGAAATGCTCCAAACATATAATGCAGTGATTGAGAGCTGAAGAAATAAAGGCTCCTCAGAAGATGTGAGATGTTCTGGAGGCTTGTGAAGATCATTCCTCCGCTGAGGAACAGTGAAAGTAAAGCTTCTGGAAACAAACGCTCCTCAAAAGATCCTGAGGATCAGATTTGAGACTCTAAAACATGATTGATGGAGAATCAAGTAAAGCTGAGCTGCTTCAGTCCAGTAAGTGTTCATCTGGAGATATTACTGCAGTTATTCTGACCTTTACTTGATCAAAATCAGTGAAGATTTGACACGAGAAGCTGGATGTTTCTACAATTACTCTAAAAGAGCTTTTACTGGATAAAACACTCTAAACTATCAATCAGACGACTTTGTGTGTGAAACAGGTTTAACAGCAAAGATTGATCATTTAGAGGCCTTAGAAATCTATGAAGTTCCAATATTATAGTTCAAACAGAAAAAGAGAAGTGAAAAAACAGGTTTTAATGACTAGCTGTGAAAGTAAACAGTGTGGAATAGTAATGAGCGTCCGTTAATGTCCCGTCTGTCCCGATGGGGTTCTGTGTCCGTCTCTGAACAACCTGAGCTAATTAATCCTCGTCCCGCGGCTGACGAGCTCTCGGCTGGACGTCTTTGTCTCTGCATTCACTCGTCTCGCTCCAGTGTGAGAATCGGCCGCTTGAGCTTGTTTGTGAGCGAGTTCAAAGCCACGGAGCGGAGATTAGACACTGTTCCCGCATTCGGACGCTCATCTACAGCTGAGCAGAATTAACAGCCTCGCCACAACGAGAGCAGTCATGTGTGAGACTGAGAAAACGAGCTGGATATCACTAATGAACACACGCCGAAAACCCTCGGAGAAACCAAGCCTCGGGTCGTCCATGGGAGGGAAAGTTCATCAGGAGTACAAAAAAAGTTATTTTTGCTTTTCTGAAACTTGTAAATATTAAAATGATCAGCAAGCTTCAGACTCACAAATACAAGACCATAACTCCACCTTAGAGACAGTAACTATTAGCGTACTGTATATATGTGTGACCCAGGGCCACAAAACCAGTCATAAGGGTACATTTATTGAAATTGCGTTTTATACATCATCTGAAAGCGGAATAAATAAGCTTTCCATAGATGTATGGTTTGTTAGGACAATATTTGGCTGAGACACAACTATCTGAAAATCTGGAATCTGAGGGTGCAAAAAAAATCTAAATATTGAGAAAATCATCTTTAAAGTTGTCCAAATGAAGTTCTTAGCAATGCATATTACTAATCAAACATTAAGTTTTGATATATTTACGGTAGGAAATTTACAAATTATCTTCATGGAACATGATCTTTACTTAACATCCTAATGATTTTTGGCATAAAAGAGAAATGTATAATTGTGACCCATACAATGTATTGTTGGCTGTTGCTACAAATATCCCCCAGCGACTTAACACTTAAGTTTTGTGCTCCAGGGTCACATTTAGGTTTTGTTCATTTATAAGGATAGTTCAAATGAAAACTCTATCATCATTTACTCTCTCTCAGGTTGTTCCAAATCAGTAAGAGTTTCTTTCCCCTGCTGAACACAAAAGTAGATATTCTGAAGAATGTTGGTAACCGAACAGTTGCTGGTAGCCATTGATTCTCATAGTTTTTTTGTTCTATACTATGGAAGCCAATGGGGACCAGTCAGCAACTGTTTGCTGTGATGAGCTTAAATGTCTCTGACAGCCTGCCATGTTATTTATGTTTTCTGAACTTTTAAAATGTCCAGTTTTTAAACGGGGTCATGAACTGCTACTGTTTTTTATTTTGTGCTGTTCTCTGAGGTCCACTTATAATGTTATCAAGATTTTTACACCAAAAACATCATAATTTAGAAGTAACAAGTTATTTTCTGTCCTGATATGCATAATTGTTGACTTTTATTAGGTTGTGGATTTAAATGTACATTAAGGCATTCTCAAAGACTACTTTTTGTCAAGGTTTATATTTTTTTGTTGTTTTAAATGTTGATTTGAAGCGTCAGCTTTTGAATTATTATTACTACAGTCAAACCTGAATACAGAAAGCATTTCATACAAAACATTAAAATTCTATAAAAATGTAACAAAAATAGACAGGAATGCTTTATCAGAGCTTAATCCTTCTGGGCCTGATCTGATTTTAACCTCTTATTTCAGTTTTCTGTCTCATTTTGGCTATATAGCCATACCAATTCATGTGAGTGTGTATAATGCTGTATGTGTGCGTCTGTGAGTGTGTGTGAGTGGATGTATCTGTTTTACACTCTTGATGTTTTAGAGTGTAACGCCTTCCTTGCTGTCCACTTTTTTTACTAAATTGTAGTTGAATTATTTATTTTATTTTACATAGTTGCTGTGTTACAGGCACACCAGTTCATAGGTGTGTGTGTACAAGTGTGTGTGTGTCCGCGCGTGTGTGAGCGGGTGTGCTGATGTTACACTCTAGATGTTTTAGAGTTTCACCCCTTCATTGTTTCTGCATCGCGGGGGATTTGTAGATTGTACACACAAAAATTCCCCATTCATTTCCTATGGTCAGTCATTTTTGACTGAAGACCATGAGTGTGACTATTTGTTTTTACGACTATTAGTTTTTTCGAATCATGCCCTCAATTTTTTTTGTGTGTTCACATGCAAAGTGCCACACAAGTCATCAAGTTTCGTACCATTGCGATGAAGCTATGATTTTTGGATATACAAAATGTACAATTCTTCGGTCAAAAGTGACCGAAGACCGCACAATTAAAATAAAAATCCACATTCAAATGCAAAAATGTTGCATTTCGAATTTTAGTTGTGCATTAAGGAAGGCAATCTTATCAGTGACACACGAGATGCGATGACGATGTAGGTGTCATTGCATTTTAATGCTTTTCTTAGCCTATCCAGTGAAGCCACTAGATGCGGCGTTGCTGCGTTGTTAATTACAAATATTGCGGGAAAATAGAACATCAATGCGGAAAAGATCTTGTTTACTGCAAAAATGTAACCAAGCCGTTCACACAGAACACATATGTATTGCATTTTCTAGAGGGACATCTATCACCGTTACTCTCGCGTCTCGCACAAGAGAGCAGCATGTTTAGAAAGCCATGTAAAATTAATGTAAGTTCAACTTTTAAAAAACATGTCTAAAGATGTATTTTTTTTGCTGAAGTAATGTGCATTAGTAATATTTTGCTCGATGCGCCTTCTTGTGGTCTCAAAAGAGAAGCCAAAAGCATTTGAATATTGATCATATTTAAGTAAAAAAAAATTGAATTTAGTTTTTCAGCCATTTCGACAGCCCTAGCACAGCACCTTGTTGTCTTTGGAGCATCTTTATCATTTGGTTTCTGCGTAGACCTGCGCGTTCGCCTCTCTCGTAAACACTAGACTACATGCGTGATTTGGTGGGCGGGGCTAATCAGGCAGTGATGTAGAATTGGTGGGCGGGGTTAAACAGGCAGTGTTGTAGAATTGGTGGGCGGGGCTAAACGGACAGTGATGTAGAATCGGTGGGCGGAGCTAAACAAGCAGTGATGTAGAATCGGTGGCCGGGGCTAAACAGACAGTGATGTAGAATTGGTGGGCGGGGCTAAACAGACAGTGATGTAGAATTGGTGGGCGGGGCTAAACGGACAGTGATGTAGAATTGGTGGGCGGAGCTAAACAGACAGCGGTGTCGAATCGGTGGGCGGGGCTAAACAGACAGATGTAGAATCGGTGGGCGGGGCTAAAAAGACAGTGATGTAGAATCGGTGGGCGTGGCTAAACAGACAGTGAAGTAGAATCGGTGGGCGTGGCTAAACAGACAGTGATGTCGATCTTCTGCAGAGGTGGCGCTTATCTACACTATTAGATCATAGAGTAGAACATCCCACAAGCTGTGGTTTTGGCAGACTGCCTTCAATATAAGCTGTTTTTAGACTAACGGCAAAGTTTTGAGTTCTGAAACGTGCAGGATGCTTTTATAGTACAATGACCTCATATGTCAAAAGATCAAGGGCATTTTGGTTTCTCAGTTCGTGACCTCTTTAATTCTTTTAAAGCATTTTTGTGTTGTTGGTTATGCCGATTAACATTAAAGAACATTCCAGTTATCATTCTGCAAACATTATGGGAATGTTACTTTTGAATGTTCTCTGAACGTTCTGAAACAAGTAGCAACATTTAAAAAACTTTGGACTAACAACTAAAATGTTTTATATAACATTTTTGTGTTAATGTTTTAAGAACAATATTATAGACTAGAAAACTGTGAATTGACATTCTATTAATGTTAGGGAGAACATTTGTTTTTAACTTCGGGAGAACAACGTCCGAACGTTCTGAGAACTGTGTGTATGGAGTTTGCAATTTAATCAAATCAATACAATAAATTGAATGCAATGTAATTACAGCAACATATATACACCAAAAATGACTGAAGTTTCATAAGAAGCAGAAACTGAAGAGCTCATTGTGTGCTGAAATATTTATTTGAATAAACAATCAGTCTCACTTCCACAGGATACAAACACACAAAACCTCAACCTTGACCAGAACAGACTGCTGTATTTATAGTCTCTGTGTTTTGTGATTTTCCTGGAGTTTATCAGACAAACTCACACTCGAAACTCTCAATCACAAGAGCTGGACACGGATCACGTGGGCTGTGATGGCACAGTGGATCTTTATGAGCAGATGAAGCTCTGCCAAAGCCACTAGAAGGCAAGCCTGCAACCTTTAGCCAAAAAAGCAGAACGGCTAATGCTAACACTTCCGCTTTAGCAGTATGTGGGAAAGGAGGCCGTTTTGTTTGAATGGATGTCAATGGAGGAGAGGCTTCACTACGCTGATATCATATAACCAGAGTACCGCGTCGAATCCTCACGGCTGCAGACAAATCCTATATCTGCTCTAAAACATGATGTACACCGTGATTCTGGCAGATGATTCACTGTGCAGCGAGGGGTTTTTCTTTTCTCCGGAGACGCCCACAGCTTACTATCTGCACTCGTTTGGGGGGTTTGAAGATTTCGTGAGCTCTGTTATCACTGCAGATGGAAAAACGGCCCACAGAGTGTCCGGAGGGCATGTGAAGCTGGAGTTTATCATCTGCTCAACCTCCAGTTATCCAGACTGAACCGCAGTCACTCCTCTAGCTGCTGTTATCACTAAACACACACACACAGTTCCTGCCCGAGTCCTTTCATACGCCCACACTGGACTACACACACACTGCACACTACACACTAGACACTACAAACTGCATACTACACACTAGACACTACACAGCAAACACTGAACAGTAGACACTACAGACTGCAAACTACACACTACAGACTGCATACTACACACTAGACACTGCACACTACACACCGCTAACTACACAGTACAAACTGTCTATTACACACTGCAAACTACACACTAGACACGACAAAGTACAGACTGCATAATACACACTACACACTAGACAGTACACAATGCCTGCTACACACTACACACTACAGCCTGCTTGATACACACTAGACACTAGATACTGCACACTACGCACTGCATGCTACACACTACAGACTGCATAATACACACTACACACTGCATACTACACACTAGACTCTGGACATTACACACCGAAACCTACACACTAGACACCACACACCGCAAACTACATACAGACTGAATACTACACACTAGACATTACACACTACAGATTACACACTACAGACTGCACACTAAACACTACACACTAGACTGCATTCTACACACTGCATAATACAAACTACATACTGCATACTACTCACCGCAAACTACACACTAGACACTACACACTACACGGCACACTACACATTACATGCTGCACACTTCTCACCGCAAACTACACACTAGACACTGCACGGCAAACTACACACTTCATACCACACACTACTCACCGCAAACTACACACTTCATACCACACACTACTCACCGCAAACTACACACTAGACACTGCACGGCAAACTACACACTTCATACCACACACTACTCACCGCAAACTACACACTAGACACTAAATGGCACACTACACACTACATACTGAACACTGCTCACTGCAAACTATACACTAGACACTCCCCACTACACGGCACACTAAACACTACATACTCCACACTACTCACCGCAAACTACACACTAGATACTAGACACTAAACGGCACACTACACAGTACATACTGCATACTACACACTGCAAACTACACACTAGACACTGCACGGCAAACTACACACTTCATACCACACACTACTCACCGCAAACTACACACTAGACACTACACACTACACGGCACACTACACACTATATACTGCACACTACTCACTGCAAACCACACACTAGACATTACACACTACAGACTATACACTAGACCAGTGTTTCCCAACATGTTTTTTGTCGCGGCACCCTTTGGAAATTTTAACAAACTTTTGGCACCCTACAAAATTAATTTGTCACAATATTTGAATTTCTAACTTCGATATGATAATTTGAAAAGTATAGATATTCGGTACAACAGGGAAGAACTGCAGAATATAATGTCATACAGATATTTTTTATATTATTTAAAAAATGTTGTCCATCAATGGTGGCAATCAGTAGGCTAATTTCTAATGAAGAGACCCATTTATATAACAGATTTTAATGTAGGATTTTATACACATGTAAACATTATTTAATTACAATTATAACTAGCTATATCACACATTTTTGCTCACTCAGTGTTTATTTTATTTTACAGTGGGGTAATTTTGATGCAGTAGCACGAGATAGCTTGATTTCAAACTTTGAATTGAATAAAAAACGACAAGTAAGCAGTCAGTAATAAAATAAGAAAAAATAAAGAAATTAATAATGATAGCACAAATAAGAATAACGACAAGCCTTCAAATTAAATAAATTGCTTTTTAGTTTTTTAAAGTAGGTTAAGATAGTAACCTTTTTTTTCTTTTTTTTACCAATTATCCAAATAATGTTTAGTCCTAGAAAGCTATTATTATCAGAACACGTGAGCATAACATAACGGTTAGCAGATAAATGAATGAGAGGGCAGAGTTACCAGAGTTGCTCATATACCACACCATGTTACAACACAGTAGGGCTATCGCAGACAGAAACAATACTGTACTACATCCATGTTTCCTGTCGGCTCGATTTTTGAGTGGACTTTGCTGTTCTGATGAGCATGAATGGTATATGAGTGGAGCGACTGAGCGGAGCTGAGTGGAGCACACACAGAGCGGATAATACGCAGAGCGTCACACCACGTGAAAGTGAAACCTGAGCGGTGAACTAATTTTCGGCAGCCGGAATTTCAGTGCATCTCTAATCATTGGCGACATTAGAAATGGATATTATATAATAGATGCTTTTTGAACATTTGCCGCAGCACACCGGTTGGGAAACACTGCACTAGACAATACACACTACACATTGCACATTATACACTACAGACTGCATAATACACACTAGACAATACACACTGCACATTATACACTACAGACTGCATACTACACACTAGACAATACACACTGCACATTATACACTACAGACTGCATACTACACACTAGACAATACACACTACAGACTACACACTAGAAAATAAACACTACTGCATACAAGACACTACACACTAGACACTAAATGTTACACACCAAATACCACACATTAGACACTACACACCAAACACTGCATACTACACACTAGACAATACACACTACAGACTACACACTAGAAAATAAACACTACTGCATACAAGACACTACACACTAGACACTAAATGTTACACACCAAATACCACACATTAGACACTACACACCAAACACTGCATACTACACACCAAACACAATAGATTACTACACTCTACACACCACAAAGTACACACTGCACACTCAATCAAGTGCTTTAACCAACTGAACAATTAGGAACCCTTCTAGACTGACCTATCAATCTAGATAGGTTGTGTCTAGAACTTTGGTGTAAATCACCAATTACAAGACACCATCCCCCAGCACTGCGGTGAATCAACACCTGGCAGACGATCTGAACGAGTTCTACTGCAGGTTTGAAAAAACGCCCCACACCCGCCCTGAACACCTCTCCACACAACCCTTCACACCTCCAGCAACCCCCCTCTCCCCCACACCTGCAATTCAGATCAGCGAAGACGAGGTGCGCCAGGTCTTCCGGAAGCAGAAAAGGAGAAAAGCACCAGGCCCAGACTGTGTTACACCAGCCTGTCTGAAATCCTGTGCTGACCAGCTGGCCCCCATCTTCACACAGATCTTCAACAGATCACTGGAGCTGTGCAAAGTCCATGCCTGCTTCAAACGCTCCACCATCATCCCCGTCCCAAAGAAACCCAAAATTACTGGACTTAATGACTACAGACATGTGGCTCTAACGTCTGTGGTCATGACGTCTTTTGAAAAACTGGTGCTGGCCCACCTGAAGGACATCACTGGACCCTTGCTGGATCCTCTTCAGTTTGCCTACAGAGCAAACAGGTTTGTGGACGATGCAGTAAACATGGGACTGCATTATGTTCTGCAACATCTAGACAGACCAGGGACTTATGTGAGGATCCTGTTTGTGGACTTCAGCTCGGCCTTTAACACCATCATCCCAAACCTCCTCCTGCCCAAACTAACTCAGCTCTCCGTGCCCACCTCCGTCTGTCAGTGGATCAACAGCTTCCTGACAGACAGACAGCAGCTAGTGAGGCTGGGAAAATACACATCCAGCACCCATACGATCAGCACTGGAGCTCCTCAGGGTTGTGTTCTCTCTCCACTGCTCTTCTCCCTGTACACCAACGACTGCACCTCTAAAGAGCCCTCTGTCAAGCTCCTGAAGTTTGCAGATGACACCACACTCATCGCCTCATTCAGGACGTTGACGAGTCTGCTTACAGTCAGGAGGTTAAAGAGCTGGCTGTCTGGTGCAGTCTCAACAACCTGGAGCTCAACACGCTCAAAACTGTGGAGATGACCGTGGACTTCAGGAGAAACCCCCTGCACTCCCCCCACTCACCATCATGGACAGCACTGTGACTGCAGTGGAGTCATTCAGGTTCCTGGGCACCACAATCTCTCAGGACCTGAAGTGGGACACTCATTGACTCCATTGTCAAAAAGGCCCAGCAGAGGTTGTACTTCCTTCGCTAGCTGAGGAAATTCAACCTGCCACAGAAGCTGCTTAAACAGTTCTACTCTGCCATCATTGAATCCGTCCTTTGCACTTCTATAACTGTCTGGTTCAGCTCAGCTACCAAATCTGACCTCAGAAGACTACAGAGGGTAGTCCGTACTGCTGAGCAATTCATTGGTACAACCCTCCCTTCTCTCCAAGAACTGTACTCATCCAGAGTGAGCAAAAGGGCTGGCAGAATCACTCTGGACCCCTCACATCCAGCACACTCCCTCTTTGAACTGTTGCCATCTGGTCGACGCTACAGAGCTCTGAGCTCCAGAACGGCCAGACACAGGAACAGATTCTTCCCTCAGGCCATCCATCTCATGAACACTTGACAATAAACGTGAAACACACAACACTATTATACATTTATATACTTATTTATCTAACACACATACTCAGTCTACATTTCAATTTGCACATAATATACCTGTACATAAAACTGTCTATTGTTATATACCTGCACATACAATTGTCAATTTATATATTTTTATTCCTTATTTACTTGTTTTAATTTTTATTATCTGTGTTTTTTGTTCTGTCACTGTCATTCTGTTACACTGTGGAAGCTTCTGTCACGAAAACCAATTCCTCGTATGTGTAAACATACCTGGCAATAAAGCTCATTCTGATTCTGATCACTCACTCAACAACAACTAACACACATGAAAATATATTCAGGTCAATGGATGCTGAAAATATGAGTAATTTCTCATGCTGGAAAAGAACAGGATTTACACTCCTGTCAGAACTCCAGCGTTCAGAACCTCTCCAAGATCCCAGATCCGCTGCGAGAGACTTTACTAGAGGCCTGAGGTTACGATGGCTGTTTATGACAGCAAACATCCAAACACATGACTCCTGAAATGATTTACCAGCCGTTTTCCTCAGGACTTCTTGACATTTACCGCATATCACGGTTTCAAACCTTCCTTCAGACTCCGCATTTAAATGTTCATGAAAGCAGTGCAGAAGTAAATATTCATAATGCATTTATATGCACTGCGCAGGTGTGTTTGAAATGAACTTCCTGAACCGCTGCACATCTACAAATACTCCTCATGAATGAGTGATGGGAGGAATTTCAACATCCAACGCTCGGCCCTGAACTCAAGGTGGCATGCGGAGTACCACAAACCTGGAGACCACAAACCACAACAGAAAGAGATGACAGGGTAGGAAGAGATGCTGAAGTGAAAAAACAGAAACTTATCCATAATTCCCCCCCCCCCCCCCCCCCCCCCCCCCCACACACACACACCAAATCAACACACACCACACACACGCACACTCTCACTCACACACAAACACACACACACCCACCACACACACACTCTCTCTCTCTCTCTCTCACTCACTCACACACACCCACACACACACTCACACACACTTCACTCACTCACTCACTCACACACACCCACACCACACACACACACACACACCCAAACAGACACACACACACACACACTCGCACTCACTCACACACTCACACACTCACTCACTCTCACGCTCACTCACTCACTCACTCACTCACTCACAACACACACACACACACAGCACCACTCACACACACACACACACACACACACACACACACCCCAACACACACCCACACACACACACACACACACACTATCAACTCCAAACACACACACACACACTCACGCAACGACATCACACCCCAAACACACCCACAAACACACACTCACACACACTCTCACACACACTCACACACACTCACAACACACACACACTCACAACACACACACACACACAACACAACACACACACACACACCACACACACAACACCACACACACACTCACACACATTCCACCACACACCACCCACAACACACTCACGCACCGCCTCACCCACCCACCAACACACAACACACACTCTCTCTCACACACACACCACACACACACTCACTCACCTCACTCACTCACTCACTCACACTTCACTCATCACTCACTCACATCAACACACACCACCACACACAGGGCACCACACACTACACACACCCTCACCCACACAGACCTAATCACTCACTCACTCACCACCACACATCACTCACTCACTCACTCCAACACACTCATCACCACTCAGCACTCACTCACTCACTCACACCACACAATCAACCACCACCCGCACCTCACACACACACACACCACTCACTCACTCACACACACACACATCACACACACTCACACACTCAATCACCTCACTCACACACACACACATCCATCATCCACTCACTCACTCACTCACTCACACACACACACACTCCACTCAATCAAAACCACACTCACTCACTCACTCACTCAACTCACTCACTCACTCACTCACTCACTCCACACACACACACACACACTCACTCACAGACAGACAGACACAGACACTCACTCACTCACTCACACACACACACATCACTCACTCACACACACACACACACACACACTCACACACACACCCACTCACACACACCCTCACTCACTCACTCACTCACTCACTCACTCACTCACACACACTCACTTACTCCTCACTCACTCACCACCACACACACACACACACACCACACAAACACACACACACACACCACACTCACTCACACACACACACACGCACACACAAACAAAGATATTATTTACTATTCAACATGTTCAGAGTTCAAACCAAAATGCATTTATAATCCAGTGCCGGTGAAGCTGCTTCCAAACTTCACAATGGTTTCATCATTTTAATTTTGCCTGTATTGACAGAAGGATCAGGACGTGACCGCAGTGCCGATGAACTTCTAGTTTTCTGGCCATAAAACTAGTTCTGCAGTCAAGCTGCTCCTCTGAAAAAGCATGGTGAGGATACCACAAACCACTGACAAACAAATGTAAAATATATTAATAAAATAATAATATAAACTTTAGTTATGTAGTACCTTTAAAAGTGCTTACAAAGTAAAAAACAATCCAATTTTATTTGATATTAACAATTCAACCGATAAAAATTTATAAAAATACTATCTATATCATAAACAATAAATACCTAATAATATAATACTAATAAAACATTATTATACCACTTTTAAAATAAGCTTGTTTAGGGCTTTACCATAATAAAATAGAACATGTATTGACATAACAATACAAATAATAAAATATGCAAAAATAAATAAAAATACATACTACTACATAATTAAAAAGTATTGGAGGTGTTTTAAATATGATAAAAATAAATGTATATATATATAATATAATAAATATACTGCACCACACCACACCACATATATATGCCTGTATATATGTATATGCATAAATATATATATATTTTTTTTAAACTATGAATGTTTTTTTTTATGAATGAATGTCAGTTAAGATGGCTACTGAATTTAGGACTCCAAAAACTACGAGCTCATTATTAATGAAATATGTGGTGTGTGTGTGTGGGTGGTGTGTGTGTGTGTGTGTGTGTGTGTGTGTGTGGTGTATGTGTGAGAAAGAGAGTGCTGTGTGTGTGTGTGTGGGTGTGTGTGTGTGTGTGTGGTGTTGTGTGTGTGTGGTTGTGTGTTGTGTGTGTGTGAGAAAGAGAGAGAGAGAGTGTGTGTTGTGTGTGTGTGTGTGTGTGTGTGAGAGATGTGAGAGTGTGTGTGTGGTGTGTGTGTGTGGTGTGTGAGTGTGAGAGAGAGAGTGTGTGTGTGTCTGTGTGTGTGTGTGAGGAGAGTAGAGAGAGAGAGTGTGTGGGTGTTGTGTGAGTGAGGAGTTGAGTGGCGTGTGGGTGTGTGGGTGAGAGAGAGAGAGAGTGAGAGAGAGATAGAGAGAGAGAGCGAGAGCGAGAGAGGTGTGTGTGTGTGTGTGTGACAGATGTGTGTGTTGTGTGTGTGTGTGTGAGAGAGAGTGAGGGAGTGTGTGTGTGTGTGTGGTGTGGTGTGTGTGTGAGAAAGAGAGAGGTGTGGGTGTGTGTGTGGTGTTGTGTGTGTGTGTGTGAGTGAGAGAGTTGTGTGTGTGTGTGTGTGGTGAGAGAGAGAGAGGCGAGGTGGTGTTTTGTTGTGGTGTGTGTGGAGAGAGAGTGAGGACTGAGTGGGGTGTGTGGTGTGTGTGTGTGTTGTGTGTGTGTTTTGTGTGTGTGTGTATGTGTGTGTGAGAGTGTGTGTGTGTGTGTGTGGTGTGTGGGAGAGAGTGAGTGTTTGTTGTGTGCTGTGTGTGTTGTGTGGTGAGAGGAGGAGGAGAGGAGAGAGTGTGTGGTATTCTGCGTGTTATAGGGACCAAATGTCCCCTCAAGGATAGTAATACCAGTAATTTTTTACCTTGTGGGGACATTTTTTTGGTCCCCACGAGGAAACAAGCTTATAAATCACACAGAATTAAGTGTTTTGAAAATCTAAAAATGCAGAAAGTTTTGTGTGATTGCTAGGGTTATGTAAAGGGGATAGAAAATACAGTTTGTACAGTATAAAAACCATTCACATATGACATAAACCCATAAACGAAGGAATACATTTGTGTGTGTTTGTGTGTGTGTGTGTGTGTGTGTGGTGGTGGTGATGATGGTGTGTGTGTGTGTGTGTGTGCGTGTCTGTGTCTGTGTGTGTGGTCGGGTGTGTGTGGTGTGTGTGTGTGTGTGTGTGTGTGTGTGTGTGTGTGTGTGTGTGTGATGTTGTGTGTGTGTGTGTGTGTGTGTGTTTTGGAGGGCTTCTATGATATTCTGTTAAGTTTCTGACCGCTGTGATGTGTGTGTCTCTTTCTGTAGTTTCCTGTATCGGCGGGTTCACACTGAGAGAAGGTCATTTATCGTGTTCTCGTTCTGCTCGGCTGCACTGAGGGTGTTTCATTCCTGCTCTCCCATTTAAAGACACACACGCTTCCAGCTATTGTGGAACAGGATACGAGAGCTGCTCCCAAACGTCCTGCTTTCCATGAAAACTGGCACCGACGCTGCCACTGAACCAGAGACCACTCCAAACCTCCACAAACACATGTGAGCCTACAAGATTATTTAGGTTTCATTTAAAGGAATAGTTGACCCAAAAATGAAAATGTGCTCACCCTCAGTTCATCAGAGATTAGGATGAGTTTGTTTCTTCATCAGGTTTGTAGAAATGTAGCACTGCATCAGTGTCTCAGCAGTGGATGCTCTGCAGTGAATGGGTGCCGTCAGAATGAGAGTCCAAACAGCTGATAAAAGCATCACAATAATCCACAGCACTACAGTCCATCAGTTAACATCTGGAGAAGACAAAAGCTGAAACTAATCCAGCATTAAGAGGTTTTTAACTCAAATACGAGTCCATAATCCATAATAACGCTTCCTCCAGTGAAAAAGTGCATCTGCTGTTGTCTCTCACATCAAAATCCAGACACATATGTGTTTAGAGCTGTTTAAACGCTGCTTGATCTGTGCAGATTTCTCTCCTGATTCACACCAGAACACTGACTCACTGGAGGAAGCGTTATTATGGATTGCTGAGACACTGATGCAATGACACATTTCTTTATAATTTTACTGAATGTTAATGGACTTTTAAACTCCCACTGAGCAAGCCAAAGGCGACAGAATAGAAGCAAAAGTAATTTGCTCCCCATTTAATCACACTGATTTCTATGAGAAACGACAGATATTAATGGTGTGATAGACAGAGAGGCAGAAGAGCGCAGTACACACACACATGGTCTGCAGCGCTTCATCTGGCTCTCAGTGCTCACTGGATCTGACATGCTCTTCAAAAGTGACACTGAATTTACAAACAGTTCAGCGTTTCACTGCTGACTGAATTTTGGCCAATTCAAGCAAAATTACTGCGTTCAGATTTCATATACTGAAAGACCCTTTGAACACCTTTATTTTTTTATCTTCTTCCTCCAGAAAATGACTGACCTCAGTTTAGTCTTTCTGTTTCCCCGCTGACATGATTCACTCTGACAACACACACACACACACACACACACACACTCACACACTCCCTCACACACACACACAAACACACACAAAAAAAACACACACACACACACAAACACAACACACACACACACACACACACACACACACACACAGAGACACACACGCACGCACGCACTCACTCACACACACACACACACACACACTCACGCACACACACACCACAAACACACCACACACAAACACACAACACGCGCGCACACCACACACACACACACACAACACACCACAACACTCACACTCAGCACTTCACACACACACACACACTCACTCACACACACACACACACACACACACACTCACACGCACACACTCACTCACACACACACACACACAACAACAGGACACACACGCACGCACGCACGCACTCACTCACACAATCTCTCACACACACACACAATCTCTCACACACACACACACACACACACACACACCACACCACAAACACACCACACACACACACACACACACTCACTCACTCACACACACACACACACACACACTCACTCACACACACACACACACACACACTCACACACACACACACACACCACATATACACACAACACACACAACACACACACACACCGCACGCAAGCACGCACGCACTCCACTCACTCACCTCAACAAACACACACCAACACACAAACCGCACACGCACGCCGCACGCACGCACGCCACCACTCACTAATCACAACACACACACACACACACACACGCACACTCACACACCCACGGCACGCACGCACGCACTCACTCACTCACTCACACACAACACACACACACCACACACACACACTCACACAATCACAATCACACACACAATCACACACACACAATCACACACACTCACTCACACACACACGCACACACACTGACTGTGGTTGTAATTAAGTTTCACATGTTTCTGGATTCTAAAATATGTCAGATCATAACAAAATATTCATGAATGAGTCCCAGTTACATCCCAGTAACATTGACAGAACGTTTATCTGTATTTTCAGTAATATCGTTCTCACAATGTTTTTTATACATCAATTAGGAAACGTTGTTCTGATACATTTTAGCTGGACGTTCTTCTAAGATGGTTCAGAGAACATTCAAAAGTAAAGTTCCCATAATGTTTGAAAAATAATAAAAAGGAACGTTTTATTTTAGTCTTTAACGTTAACGTAACAAAAAAAAAAATTACAATCCGATAACATTCAGAAATAATGTTTTTTATATCTTAATGGTTCGTAAAATATTGTTACCAAGCGGCAACCTCCCGCTCTCTCTTGTGAAGCCAACACGGAAGTGACTTAAACTGTAATTCATCGACTGGCCGCTAGAGGCGGGCTGCAAAAGAGAGTCAGTCACATAGACTCCCCATGTTAAAATACCCAACTACACAGCAGAAAAAAACATGTTTACAGACTGGTTCAAAAAATGATTTTGGTCTATATAGCTAATTTTGCCCTTCATGACAACTGTGAGGCGGGTGAATTTTTGTATAACTCATCCGTTTAAATTATATTAAGCCTTAAAGTTCTGCGTAATTAAGGGCGTGGCCACTTGAGTGACAGGTGGATTGCCGCTGCTGTCATCACTGTTGAGCTAGGTGGGCGTGGCGTCTTGGCCTCTTTGCCCATTTTCCATTATC
>JADLZN010001541.1:0-50000 GCA_018155175.1 Sinocyclocheilus anophthalmus | reverse complement strand
GTGTATATATTATGTGTATGTGTGTGTGTGTGTGTATACTGTATATATGTGTGTGTGTGTGTTGTGTGTGTGTTTGTGTGTGTGTATATATATATATATTGTGTGTGTGTATATATATATGTATATGGTGTCTGGTGTGTGTGTGGTGTGTGTGTATATCTATAAATATGTGTGTGTTGGGTGTGGTGTGTGTGTGTGTGTGTATATATATATATGTATAATGGTGTGTGTGTTGTGTGTGTTGGTGTATATATATAATATATATGTCTGTGGTGTGTGCGTGTGGTGTATTATATTGTGTGTGTGTGTGGGTGTGGGTGTGTGTGTGTATGTGTGTGTGTGTCTATGTGTGTGTGTGTGTGTGTGGGTGGTGTATTATATATATATGTAATGTGTGGGTGTGTGTGTGTGTGGTATATATTTATATATATGTGTGTGGTGGTATAAGATTATGTAATGTGTGGTGTGTTTGTGTGTGGTGTATATCTATATTATGTAGATGTGTGTGTGTGTGTGTGTGTTATATATATATATATGTGTGGGTGTGTGTGTGTGTGTGTGGTGTGTGTGTGTTTGTGTGTGGGTGTGTGTGTGTGGTGTGTGGGTGTATATATATATATGTATATGTGTGTGTGTATATGTGTATGTATATATATATATATGTATATGTGTGTGTGTGTGTGGGGTGTGTGTATTATCTATATGTATAGTGTGTGTTGTGTATTGGGTAGATATTATAGATGTATATGTGTGGTGTGTGTGTGTGTGTGTGTGTATATATATAATGTATATGTGTGTGTTGTGTGTGTGTATCTATATATATATGTATATGTGCTGTGTGTGTGTGTGTGTGGGTGTATAAATATATAGGGATGGTGTGTGTGTGCGTGTGGGTGGGTATATAGATATGTATATGTGTGGGTGTGTGTGGTGTGTGTGTGTGTGTGTGTTGTGTGTGTGTGTGGTGTGTGGTGTGTGTGTGGTGGGTGTGTATATATATATATATATATGCATTCTCACAACACATCCAAAGAAAGAAAGAAAATTATAAAAAGTTTTAAATTACAAAAATCTTTATCCATAAATGACTTTAATGGTTAATATTATTATTTTCATGTTAAGATAAAAAAAATGTAACGCTGAATTTTTTTTCTTTACCTTTTTTTTTTTTAATGCAACCGTAAAAGTATTAGCTGGCATCTTCAGTCCTCTGAATTTTCATCTATCTTTCATATTGATGCAATTGATGCATCAAATCAGTACCTCATAGATTAAAATATTCTTGCTAATGTTTTTTCTTGTTTTAACCATCATTTTTGATACATTTTGCATTGCAGTAAATGTATCTTGATTTAAGATTGATTAGATATTTGTACTTGAAAACAAGACAGAAACACTGCGGACACTTTTTGCAGTGCCACTGCACATTTGACACATATACTGCAGTACAAACTCTCGTTTTTTGAGGGAAACGGTCGTTTGTGTGTTCCTGAAACCAAATGTAGCCGTTCTGAGAGTGTTTCTGTGAAAGAAAGAGCGTCCTCTGATCAGACGAGTGTTTCGCTGCTCCGGATGGAAATTACTATTAAGTCATATTTGGCATTTTAATGGCTGTGTGACATCAACAGTGACCAAAGAAAACACTCGAAGTTGAGAAAAGAATCACAGCGTATTATTATAACCTTCCTTTCTGGAACTGCTGAATATAAATTGGACTTACATGAATTAAGGCATGCAACGACAACAAAGCTGAACCCACAAGACAGAGCAAAGCAGGCGGCCTGTTTTTCTGAAATCTGAGTTTTGTTTTTGAAGCGTGTGGGAGAAGAGATCTCTGAAGGACGGGGTTGAACTAAAGGAGTAAAAGGTGAGGAGGAGGGTGAAACGTCTGGGAGAGTGTTGAATTCTGGGACAGGTTGAGCAACATCTGACCACAGTTTTTACATACACTCTTAAAAGTACATCCCTGTCCACAAAAGCTTCTTTACAGTGGAAAAATGGTTCTTTTAAAGAATGAAAAAGTGCTCATCCTCAGTTCATCCCCGATCAGGATGAGTTTGTTTCTTCATCAGGTTTGTAGAAATGTAGCATTTTACATCACTTGCTCACCAATGGATCTTGTTTAGTGAATGGGTGCCGTCAGAATGAGGAGTCCAAACAGCTGATAAAAACAACAAATAATCCGCACCACTCCAGTCCATCAATTAACATCTGGAGAAGACAAAAGCTGAAACTAAGCCAGCATTAAGACGCGTTTAACTAAAATACGAGTCCATAATCCATAATAACACTTCCTCCAGTGAAAAAGTGTTCTGGTGTGAATCAGGAGAGAAATCTGCACAGATCAAGCACCGTTTACAAGCCAAAACAGCTCTAAACAAATATGTGTGTGGATTTTGATGTGAGAGACAACAGGAGATGGACTTTTTCACTGGAGGAAGAGTTATTATGGATTATGGACTCGTATTTGAGTTAAAAACATCTTAATGCTGGATTTGTTTCAGCTTTTGTCTTCTCCAGATGTTAACTGATGGACTGGAAGTGGATTAGTATGGGATTATTGTGATGTTTTTATCAGCTGTTTGGACTCTCGTTCTGACGGCACCCATTCACTTGCAGTGAGACACTGATGCAATGCTACATTTCTACAAATCTGATGAAGAAACAAACTCATCTAGATCACGGATTGGCACATTTGTGAGCACATTTTCATTTTTGGGTGAGCTTTTCTGTTAATGTTTAAGAGTGTATCCTGACTTTTGCATGATTGGCTTTTGGGCTTTGCTAAGCGGTTTCTAAGGTGGCTTTCTCAGTGTTTTTTGTGTGTAAACTGTCATAGAAATCAAGATTTGTGTCCGAATGGATAAAGAATCAAAAGAGAGAGATCACAGAACATGGACCACATCTCAGATGTGTTTCTGTTCAGAAAACATGCTGCAAAAGACAAACACATGAAGTGGTTTCCAAAGTGTAGAATTATTTGGGTCCACTTTCTCTCCATCTGTCCGCAAAGAACAAGGCATCAGTGACATGTGCAAGCTGGAAAAACCTCCAATGAGAAACATCTGAGCACAGTAGCTTTAAATGCATTCAGACTGATAGAAACCCGTCTGTATGTTTGAGTGACGTCAGAATCTCACAGAGATACGCTTCATTTGAGCTCAAACTCACACACGCTTCCTCAAAAAACAACAGCAGATGTGGACGTGGAAACAAGAAAGAAAATATTTATCCCCCGTTTTAATTAAACTGCAATTTCACTATAAAATGAAGCATTTCAATCACAATTTAAACAAACACGAAGCTAATGTTCTGATCCTTGAACGCCGGCGTTTCTAAAAACCGAAAACAACACAGAAATAGCAACAATATGGAAGCAATTGACGCTAATTAAACTTTTTATTTATGCCTCAATAATTGGGTGCATTTGAGTTGTGGATGTGTTTTTTCTGCTGGAGTCTGTGATTAAAAGTGCTCTGTGTGTCTCTCTCTAGAGTCTGATTTCTGGGGCCCGCGGAGGCCCCGCAGACGTTCGGGGTCTATATGAACACAATTAACAGAGTTTACAAGAGTCCATGAGTGTTCTTCATCCGTTTAACCCATTAAAGTGAAGATTCTCTCACTTCTGAAGGGCTTTTATTACCCACACTGCCACGGTTTGTTAGAGACACTGTTAACTTCACACAGCTGTCAGGAGTGACTGAATGAGACGTGTTTTACTGGCTGACACACCATCATACATATACAGTATATATATAAAGTAAAGCTGTCACACCCCGAAAAATGTGTCTTTTTAAGGTTTTACATTTTTAACTGTATATATGACTTACATTCAGTTAAAAACATGATATACAGTAACACTGACACATGAATTATTAAAAATGTGTGGGATTTCCTTTATTAGTAACATGGAAGTGTTTTGCACCATGGGATTGAAAAAAGAAAAAAGAAAGAAAAAGAATGCAACTACAAATTTATCTCACAATTCTGACTTTTTTTAGTTTTGCCATGAAATAAAAAGGTAATTGCATCTTTTATTTTATCTCACGTGTGAGAAATTGTGAGAAAAGGAGTCAGAATTGTCAGATCGTGGAAACAAGTTTTCTTAGTAATGACCTTTATTGAGCGATAACAAAGAAAACACATTTTGCGAGAAAATGAAATGATTTGTTTGCATCCAAGCATAGGTGAGTAGCTCACAATTTATTTCATTAAAAAGAATATGCTTTAATATTAAGTTTAAAATAATAAGATTCCTATGCTATAGCTTGTTTCTGTCTAACAGAATGCATGTTATTATGCGCACACATAAAGTAACTCTGAATATCTAATATGTGTGGGATTTTTCTGTTTATGTGCAAACATTTTTTGACGCCATTCTCATTTTTCTCAAGACCTCGCTTTGTGTTTGCTGGAGGTCGCCTCCAGAAGCGAGCGCGAGGACCGAACCGACTCCGAGCTCGACTCCAGTGTGTGTGTGAGCTGCTTTATGGCAGTGGGAGGAGACCATCCTATTGAGAGACAATTAGCATGAAGAGCAAAGCTTTGAGTCCTGACAGATGAATGCACGAGAGGAGGAGAAAAGAGACGAGAGCATGGGAAAGAGCCCGCGGCTAAACACGCCACTCACCGGCACAGACGCACGATTAGCCAATGAATGTTATTGTGGAAATTAATGTCGTGTAAAGCCTCTGCCAAGAGCCCAGTATTCTCCACATTCTCCCGTTTCACAGGCTGGAATGTCGACCGTGCAGGGTTTTTTGTCTTTGCTTAAATACGCACGAAAATGTGTCAAAGACTCGAGAAAGCGAGATGGACGGCGCTCAAGGATTCTTCTGCTTGTTTTAGCGCCATGAGCTCATGAAGGCCCGTATGTTTGGAGACCCTGTTCTCAGAGCCTGCACACAAAACAGCATTACAGTTATCATGCATTATTAGCACAACCATTTTAGCTGTTTTCTTTTATCATCAAAATTAATTTGTCAATATACAGTGGGTACGGAAAGTATTCAGAACATTTTTAAAATTTTTCACTCTTTGTTAAATTGCAGCCATTTGCTAAAATCATTTAAGTTAATTTTTTTTCCTCATTAATGTACACACAGCACCCCATATTGACAGAAAAACACAGAATTGTTGACATTTTTGCAGATTTATTAAAAAAGAAAAACTGAAATATCACATGGTCCAAGTATTCAGACCCTTTGCTGTGCACTCATATATTTAAACTCAGGGGTGCTGTCCATTTCTTCTGATCATTCTTGAGATGGTTCTAAACCTTCGTTTGAGTCCAGCTGTGTTTGATTATATAGATTGGACTTGATTAGGAAAGCCACACACCTGTCTATATAAGACCTTACAGCTCACAGTGCATGTCAGAGCAAATGAGAATCATGAGGTCAAAGGAACTGCCTGAAGAGCTCAGAGACAGAATTGTGGCAAGGCACAGGTCTGGCCAAGGGTACAAAAAAATTTCTGCTGCACTTAAAATTCCTAAGAGCACAGTGGCCTCCATAAAAACGTTTGGGACGACCAGAACCCTTCCAAGAGCTGGCCATCCGGCCAAACTGAGCTACCGGGGGAGAAGAGCCTTGATGAGAGAGGTAAAGAAGAACCCAAAAGATCACTGTGGCTGAGCTCCAGAGATGCAGTCGGGAGATGGGAGAAAGTTGTAAAAAGTCAACCATCACTGCAGCCCTCCAACAGTCGGGGCTTTATGGCAGAGTGGCACGACGGAAGCCTCTCTCAGTGCAAGACACATGAAAGCCCGCATGGGGGACTCCAAGATGGTGAGAAATAAGATTTTCTGGTCTGATGAGACCAAGATAGAACTTTTTGGCATTAATTCTAAGCGGTATGGGTGGAGAAAACCAGGCACTGCTCATCACCTGTCCAATTCAGTCCCAACAGTGAAGCATGGTGGTGGAAGCATCATGCTGTGGGGGTGTTTTTCAGCGGCAGGGACAGGACGACTGGTTGCAATTGAGGGAAAGATGAATGAGGCCAAGTACAGGGATATCCTGGACAAAAACCTTTTCCAGAGTGCTTAGGACCTCAGACTGGGCTGAAGGTTTACATTCCAACAAGACAATGAACCTAAGCACACAGCTAAAATAACGAAAAAGTGGCTTCACAACAACTCTGTGACTGTTCTTGAATGGCCCAGCCAGAGCCCGGACTTAAACCCAATTGAGCATCTCTGGAGAGACCTAAAAAAGGCTGTCCACCAACATTTACCATCCAAACTGACAGAACTGGAGAGGATCTGCAAAAAGGAATGGCAGAGGATCCCCAAATCCAGGTGTGAAAAACTTGTTGCATCTTTCCCAAAAAGACTCGTGGCTGTATTAGACCAAAAGGGTGCTTCTACTAAATACTGAGCAAAGGGTCTGAATACTTAGGACCATCTGATATTTCAGTTTTTCTTTTTTAATAAAAAATGTCAACAATTCTGTGTTTTTCTGTCAATATGGGGTTTTGGGGGGCTGTTTTGTGTACATTAATTTGAGGAATTTTATTTAAAAATTAAACTTAAATGATTTTTAGCAAATGGCTGCAATATAACATAGAGGGAAAAATGTAATTGGGTCTGAATACTTTCCGTACCCACTGTATATAAATATTTAATAAAGAGTTGCATAAACACTTGCTGTTGCTAACATGCATTTTGAAGTGCAGCTTGTCATTTTAATGGAGTATTTTCAATAGGCAGCTCACATCTTTGGAATGGAAAGAGTTATATTTTATTTTTAAACATCATACTTTTTAGCTTATTTCAGTTAACTGTCATAAAACTAGCGAGCTAAGCCAGTAGTAGTGCTGACAGTAAACATGACTGAAGACGCTAAAAGAGGAAAATACAAACCGATTCAACTGAGTGAGTCATTTACGCTGAACTGAGTGTGTAATTTACTCCAATTGATTCAAACTCGTGACTTCGATCATTCAGTTCAAGCGATTCACTAGCAAAAACAGTTCAAATGAGCCATTCATTTTTGAACTACTTGTAATGATTTGGAATGAACTTGTAATTATTTTAAAAAAGCACGCAGTGATGGGTGAAATGGAGCTTTTCGAAACTTTGAATCAGTTAAACCATTGCGTTGCAAAATTATTCACTGTTTCCAAGCGCTCCAATCGGATCGCGTATAGTGAATCATTTGATTCGGATTGGAACTTCAGTGCGGGTTTGTGGATTATTTGATTCAGATTGGAACTTCGGTGTGGATTTGTGATATTGATTCAGATTGGAACTTCGGAGTGGGTTTGTGAATCTTTTGATTCAGATCGGAACTTCGGTGCGGGTTTGTGAATCATTTGATTCAGATTGGAACTTCGGTGTGGATTTGTGGATTATTTGATTCAGATTGGAACTTCGGTGTGGATTTGTGGATTATTTGATTCAGATTGGAACTTCGGTGTGGATTTGTGGATTATTTGATTCAGATTGGAACTTCGGTGTGGATTTGTGGATTATTTGATTCAGATTGGAACTTCGGTGTGGATTTGTGGATTATTTGATTCAGATTGGAACTTCGGTGTGGATTTGTGGATCATTTGATTCAGATTGGAACTTCGGTGTGGATTTGTGGATTATTTGATTCAGATCGGGACTTCGGAGCGTGAATCATTTGATTCAGATTGGAACTTCGGGTGGGATTGTGGATTATTTGATGTGAAGACGGTAGGCCTGCGGAGTTCATGATAATTTGATTACAGTTGGAAACTCGGTGTGGGATTGTGGATCATTTGATTACAGATCGGGGCTTAGGAACATGATCATTTGATTCAGATTGGAACTTCGGTGTGGATTTGTGGATTATTTGATTCAGACCGGGGCTTCGGAACAACACATCCCTTATGAAAATCAACATAATGGATGTGTTGCCAGGACACATAGGATGAATAGAGATGCAGTTTTCACTGTTTAGAATTAACAGAACTTTAGGTAGTTTTCATATACTTGTCTAGATCAACTTTGAATAAAGAAAAGAGAGGTTTAGGGCTATATTTTTGTTTATGTATGTGAAATTTATCTATCAAACTCAGTTTTAATAATAACACACTAAATAAATCTGACCAGAATGTCTCTGTGTGGTTCATTGGCAAACAAGTGAATGAATCTTCCTCACGAGAGACAAAAACAGCAACTTCAATTTCTGACTTATATTATAATTACATCCATAAGCTTTTTGTGAAATTTGGATGAACTCATTAATCTGTTGACCTCTTCATATTTAAGGAGAGAACTATTTTGCAAAGTCGGACATCGCTTGTTATGATTTTCAAGTGTGTAGAGTTTAATAGAGACACTAGGACATGATCCTATCAATATCAGACACTATTTTGATCAAACATTTAAATGTCTGCTGTCTGCCGTTGTTCCCACCAATGCCAAAATCTAAAGTTTTTTTTTGCACATTGATCATAAACACAGCTCACAGGTTTCCTACCCTCCTCCACAAAACCTAACATCTAGCACAGTTTCATGTGTTCTGTGTTGTTTCTTTGTTTTCATCATCTCGTCTGTCTATCTGATGATTACTGTTTTGCTCATATTGAGAAACTACAGACTTAATTCTCTTTAATGAAGGTCATTTAGATGCGTATAGAGTAAAACTCCTGCGGGTGCATCAGCGTGTGCTTGTCTTGAGTATTTAGAGTTGAAACCGTTCTAGAGGGGATTCCTCATGGGTTACAGGTCAGTTTATGAATGTCTCACACACAGGATCCAGATCTAATCAAATGCATGTGTAAAAAGAGAGAGAGATGAGACAGAACATCTTCAAAACACACTTATGGACCGTTTCCACATTTCTGGGTTTCTCAGCAGCCGAAGTCGTCATAGTCGGGTAACCTTCTATAGCAGCAGTGGATGGGAGACTACAATAAATATATTTTTCGCATTCCCATTTGTTCAAATAGCAAATAATAGCGTCACAGTCCTGTAGAAAGTGTCCATTGTGAAAGTAACTTCTGTAGCTAAAGTGCGTTGGACATCAACATGAGTCAAACTGATATACTGCATGTGGCAGCCATAAATTGTATTACTGGCCATAATACAACATTATTTATTTTTATAAGCATATTTTGGTTTGTATGTATGACAATGGAGTTATTGTGTGTGTGTGTGTGTGTGTGTGTGACCTAATTAAATAATATCTGAATAATTTCTAGATCATCTGATTGGTGTAGAAGGAAAGGCAATCAGTATTAGCTCCGCCCATCTTTCCCCGTGCTCCAATCAGCTGTGTAGTGGTAATTAGCCCCGCCCCTGTCTCGCTGTGCTCCAATCAGCTGTGAGTATAAAGCTCAGTGTTCTGTGAGGAACAGTGAGAGTGTTGAAGGAATTGTTTTGCACATTGGTTTCTCTCATAAATCTTTTTTGCTTTAATATAACTTCACCACTTTTGTCTATTTCGTGGAGTCTCTAATTTGACTCTTCAGAAGTGTGTAGTTTTTTGGTTTTCCTTGTTAACTGAGGCCTGTGTGAGTGAGAATGATCAGCAGACAAGTCTTTATACAATGCAAGCTGTACTGAATTCAGTGCTATACGTTTCATCAGTTCTCATGTTCCTGGTTGAACATGAACTATAATCAAAGGCCTTCTGAAGTTATATAAGTGAGGAACAGATGGAAATCAAAGTATTTAGTTATTGACAATTCAATTTAGATCTTTTTTTTTTACTTCTTAAGTGTAAATGTCATTTTGAGTGAGTGACATTCAGTTGCCTTCAGAGCACTTGTACATTTGAGCTTTCATGTGGCCATAAATATGTATATGTATATTTTGACAAAATGTGAACCTGGAGCACAAAACCAGTCATATGGGTAAATGTGTTGAAGTTGAGAGTTATACATCATATATCTGAATAAATAAGCTTTCCATTGATGTAAGGTTTGTTAGGATAGGACAATATTTGGTTGAGATACAACTATTTGAAAATCTGGAATCTGAGGGTGCAAAAAAATCTAAATATTGAGAAAATCATCTTTAAAGTTGTTCAAATGAAGTTCTTAGCAATGCATATTACTAATCAAACATTACGTTTTGATATATTTATGGTAGGAAACTTACAAAATATCTTCATGGAACATGATCTTTACTTAATATCCTAATGATTTTTGGCATAAAAGAGAAATTTATAATTGTGACCCATACAATGTATTGTTGGCTATTGCTACAAATATCCCCCAGCGACTTAACACTGCTTTTGTGCTGCAGGGACACATATTTTATAATATAAAGAAAACCACATATGTCATGTCATTCAAGCACAAAATCAGCTGATGAGAGGGATGTTTCGGTGGACGTTGTGCTGGTCGAGTCGTGCTTTGGTGGAGCGTCAGTGTTCATTATGTCAGTGTCTCTAATGGAGCTTAAACTGATGTAAATGCTGGAGAACAGCCTGAATCAACACCGAAATCAATTACATGTCTGGACAATATTTAGTCTGTGCTGGTTAATAAAACCACTGATTCACGAAAGAGACTGTTTCGAAAATAAACCAGAGTGAAAGTTAATGTGTGTGTGATCAGACTCTGTGATGATTGTCTTCGGTGAATAATGGCAGGACACCGATGTGGTCTGATAACGTTTTTAAAGACTCAGTCTGTTTGGCCAGTGGAGATTCAAACCAGCCTAGAATCGCTCTGATTACAAGCCACATGTCTGGCAGATGGCACTCGGACGTCGTCGGAAGTGTCCTCACACATATGGACCGAGCGAGAGGACAGGAGCTGGATGGGATTGTCGGGGAGATTGTGGGAATCAGACGGATTCAGATTTCACAACGTTTCAGAAAGAATCCAGGGTGTGTACAGTGTCAGATAACTTTCTGAAAGACGTTCTCTTATAAAAACATCAACTGCATTTACCTTTTAGCATATTAAACTTCATCTGTCTGCTTCTGACGGGAAGTTTTAACAGGGTTCTCACAGTTAATGAGCAAGACACTTTCATGACACTTCTTGTTACAGAAAAGGGGTTTTATGAAATGGACCCTTTTCACAAAACTGTGATGAATCGCATCGTAAATCCTCGAAAGTTTTTCATTTTTGTATTTTTAAAAAAATAATAGAAGTCTTTCTATTATATTACCTTTGCATCAAATTACATCCGGTTTTATTGATTCATCAAGTGGCTTTAAATGATGCATTCTTCAGATTATTGTGTTCCAGAAGTTTTAAAATTGCAGTAAAAAAAACACTTGCAACTTTTCAAAAAGTTCGGAAATCGATGTGACTTCAATTTGACATCGGTTTGGTGGGATAGAAACTGATTTAAATAATCATTACATTTGCATGAATATAAATGTCATAATATTTGTGTCATTGTTAAAACTTCAAAACCACAGGAAAAAATCCAGTCGCAGCAATAGTTTTAAAGTAGCCCAAAACCGTCTCCGCAGCATCAGTGACACGCTGGTTTATGGAATGTGTGATTGTTTATTCACAGTCGTTTCCTGTAAGTTTGTGCAAAATCAGCTGTGTGTTGCTTCTGTAAACAACAGCAGAGAGCAACATCCCTCAGGAGCGCCGCCGCTCATACAGGTTCCAGCAACGCAGATCTTTTGCTCATTCTGGCTGATTCTTCAATTCTAGTTTTAAATCACTATAATTAGCTTAAAATGTGTCTCTTGTAATTACACACATCCTAACTTATAAGAGTGTTAAAGCTACATTTGCCTTAATATCTCCATTTTGGGAGAAATTGTCACCCAGACTTTTGAGCCTCCCCTTTTGAACCTTAATTTAAAGCATCAGTCATTTTCTTTTTAAAGTCACGCGGTTTTTCTGTCCTGCATCGGGCTCGTTTTCAGTCTCTGAGAGCTACTGAATGTTTCATTCAATTCATATCAGTTCCTTTCTGTCCACAAAAGGAGTCATTGATGGTTAAACGCACTGAAACTTTCTAAAAAAAAAAAGTCATTTTGAAATCTAGCTTTCAGTCAGTTTAGTCTCATCACATCAAAACTGAAATGAACTTTTTTAAATAAATATTTTTTTTTATTCTGTTATTGGCTTTTACATGTATAAATCAGACATTTATGTTATAGTTTTATCAAAATAGTGGAAAATACTGATGTTACATAAGTAACAAATGTAAAAAATAAGAAGTTCAATCTTACTTCAGCTGAAAGTAAGAACCTCATTTCCAGCATATGAAAAATATCCATAAAAATGCTGATGAACCTTTAAGTTAATAAACAGTAAAAAAAGTAGAAACAGTACATTTTAAAAAACATTGAACAACAAAGAACATGTAACAACAGAGAACATCGACTTCCAAGATCTTCCATATTAATACAAAATGTACACAAGTTCATAGTCTCATAGCAGGTGGGCATTGCGTTAGACGGGTCAAGCGTGTTTGTACGAAACCTGCAATACACCAATACAAACAACCGTTCAAAGTCATAGCGTCCGTGCTCCTAAATGTAAATCCTCAAATATCCAGAAGGCAGAGGCCTGATTAATCTCATATCGGGAGGTTTTGTTGTTTTAGACGGCAGCCAGTAATTCAGGATGAGAAACACCCGTTCTTGGCGGACGGTTCCAGAGCTTTTCTTTCTATTTTGGCTGGAGTGTGCAGAACTGGAGCCAAATATGGCCCTGCTCTTCACACCGAGCTCATGGACGGGATTCCTAGAGGTCGAGGCACCTGGACAGAGCCCAGACTCCAGGGTTGCAGCGCCGGAGGGTCACCAAGACCCTTCATTATGACCAACTTAATTTTAACACTCTGGTCTCAGTCAGAACAGACAGATGGACCAGAACTGATTCACTTCATATGTGTACCGCACCTCTCCCAGCTTCCTCTTCCAGACATTGTGTGGTTGGTGTGTTTGTAGGAAGGGGTTGCACGACTATTCGTTTACTAGTCAGTGGATCGCTGTTTATCTTAACATAAGTGGCTCATAATGCAGCATCTGGCATCAGCAGTCTTGGCTGCTTATGTTCAATGCAACACTTGAACAAAATTGGTCATTACACAGCACCAGTGGGGTTCACTTACAATGTGCTCTGGGTTTACTAAATTACAAATACAATGGGCCAATACTGTATGAAGATAATGTCATGCACATACACAGGGAGGCACCTTTGCATAATCCACGACTAGTCAACCCAACACATCAACTAATTGCAAAACCAAACAACTAGTCTGTGCAACCCCTAGCGTTTCTGTAGTGCACTCTGTGAAGGGTCTTTGGTGCTCGTCTTTTGAATCAGTGCTCTGCCTTTCTGCATTTAAGTTCGTCTTAATTGATCAGTATTTCATGTGTTTCGCCACGGCTCCTGACTCCAGTCTCAGAAGGCGAAGAGATGAGGGGCCTCATTTATAAAATGTTGTGCAGAAACCATCCTAAATTTGATCTTACGATCATCTCTCAAATATGCGTACGTGTGATTCATAGAATGAACGTACGCACAGAAAACGCATGTACGCCTGTCGATGTGAAATCTATGAATCGTAAATTATCTTGAACTTGCGCATAACTGAATGGTTTCAGCTCTCTGCCTTGTAAATGACTCCTAATTAATGACATTAACATATAAAAGATCACCAGTCATCGCCCAAATCCTTTAATTTAGCACAGCGAGCTGCAAGAACAATTTACATTTTCAAAAACCTGCAGTACTCCAACAAGAAAAAGTGCGTACGTCTGCTCAGACCCTGACGTGACGCTAAGGCAGTTTTTACAAATATGAGCATTGGCGTGGATTTAAGCGTACGCACACTCTAAGATCAAATCTGTGTGTATGCACGCTTTATAAATGAGGCCCAAGGACTTGCTTCTCATACGTACTGCTCTGCTTCGCCCTCATTCAGAATCGTGATGGAGCCGTCGCCGCTCTTCATTTCGATGTCTTTAGCAGCAGAGTTCTCTGGTAGCAGTGCTAAGTCTTTAAAAACATCCACGTAGTGGGTGAACCCCGGACCCCAGTTCAGTAGGTTGTCCCAGTTGAAATTATTGGACCCTTGGCCCAGTTTATGGGGTAAAGTGTGGTGCTGATACTCCGATAGAGTGTTGTGGCCGCTGGCCGGCCCACCCTCTGCACGTCGGCTGGAGTATCGCCTTTGTCGCATCCTTCCTCCGTGATCCTCGTCATCAGCATCTGATTCATTGACCTGTGAGAGCTTGGGCATGCGAGAACTGTAAGAAACTGGTTTCTCGCGGTCGTACTCCATCTCCGAGCAGGTGAAGGAGTCATGGGAGTCGCTCTCGGAGGAGGATTCCGGAGCCGGGATGCCATCCGCAGGGTTCCGGACACGTGAGAGCGGTCGACGGCAGTCTTCCTCAGATGATGAGCGCCCGTGATCGGCGCTGCAGATGCTGGGATTCCTAGGTCGAGGTGTGTTAAGGCGTTCCACCTCCTCTATGGACAACCCCACAGGTGGACCGCTCTCTAACGGAATCTGCTCGATTGGCTGCTTGAGACGACTCCCGGGCCGAGAGCCGTGGCCCGCCATGGTTTGAGGGCTCTTGCTGCGCCTACCCAACCGGGTGGCGTAGTTAAACATACCAGGTTGGCACACTTCGCCATGGAAATCGAGAGGGCTGCCCTCGCGCCGTGCCAAGTTGAGTTCACGGGTGGGAGTGTTGCGGTAGAAGGAGGACGGCTTGGTAAAGGGTGCGGGGCTGTGGCGTGACAGGGGATTGGGCGTGGGGCAAGCTGAATGGCTGAGAGGGGTGGAGCGGAGCCCCTGGGTGTAGGTCGGCTGGTAGGTGTAGCTTGTGGCACCTAGAGGAAGAGGGGACTGGCGGGCAAATCCCAGCGGACTGTGGCGCTGGATGGAAAACTTGGGAGTGTGGCTACGGAAGTGTTTGTAGTGCTGGATGATGTCGGCGTCCGACGGAGCAATGCTACTGGCATTGTCAATGTCGTAGTGTTCCATATCGGCCTCTGGTCCTGCACACGGAGCACAGGGGGCGCTAGGAATGGTTTCGTTGTTGTGCGGAATGTCGGTTTCATCGTAGATCAGGTAAGGGTTCTCTCGCTCTATGATGTCAGGTTTGGGGTTTCCCTCTGGCTGCTTCCGGACTGTCATATCGTCTCCGTAAGGCGGAATGTTGTCCGGATCATCGAACGCCACATTCTCGCTGCCTTTCTTTTTCTTTTTCTTCTTCTTCTCTGTTTTCTTCTCGTCCTTTGGCACTTTGGTTTTCTTGCGGCCCTTGCAGTGGTTGCACAGGATGAGACTCAAAACCACCAACGCCAAGACAGTCGCGCAGCCGCCCACAATTGCAGGAACCGCCCAGATGGGCAGAACCATCTCCTCGGTTGTGGCACTCGGACTACAGGTGAACCCTCCATTTGCTCCCAGCTTACACTCCGTACCTTGCGGACACCGGACTCCCAGACAGGCCACCAGGCTCTCGCAGACTCTGCCCGTGTAGAACTCCTCGCACGCACAGGTGAAGCCTCCACGAGTGCCGGGCACACAGCTGCCGCCGTGCTGGCAGGGGTTCGAGGTGCAGTCGCCCGGTGGGACACATTGGTAGGTGTACCACTGGTTTACACACATCAGCCCGTCCCAGCATGGGCTACTCTCACATAGATTAGGGCCACGACAGCCGATCTTCACAGAGGGATCAGTCTTGGAGATGGAGACGGTCCTGTGTTCACCACTGAAGGGGAGTATCTCTCCATTATATTTCACATAGGCATAACACCCATCAAAACCTAGAAGCACAGAGAAAGGAGCATTAGCTCAAATCATCTCAGAAATGGTTTGAGTACTGTTTTAAATGCACCCACTCCTAAACGGCAGATAAAAGGTGGTCAGTAACATTGTATCCTAACTACACTCGACGTGACATGCGATAAAAGGTATATTTTCCATGTTAATCAGAAGTTTTGTCGTAACATGCGAAATTTCTGTTTTAGAAACGGTTTCTATTTCTGCAACGTCGCGTCTAGAACAACAATATACAAACTATATGACAGTGATAATATCAGGTACTGATTATGTGCTTTTTTCAAAGTTAAACATGTCTAATGTGAGTTTGAATATCATATTGCGTGGCATATATAGCCACACTGAAAGCAACAACAGATAGTTTACCTCAGATCTTGAAAATAAATAAAAGCAAAGATGTACATTAAAACTGTAAACTCACAGCGAACCAACAAGTGTATTCCAAAATAAAGATGGTATCAGTCACTCAGTATGTAGGCCTACATTTAATAATGTTAAAAAGGTTTAATATTTATGAATTTGATTATAAACGTATCCATTTCGTAGTGAGTGCAGAGCGCTTTCAGAGAGAGCCCGCCCACACACGCTTCTGATTGGATGTAATATTTGATTCTGTCCTATTTGATTAGATTCTGTCGCGTCTACACGGTGTTGCGTCGTGTCTAGTTTGGACACCCAAATTTCTTGTCGGGTGTAGTTAGGACACGGTGTTATGGTTTGTTTTTACGCCAGTCAAACAGACCTGAGTGGACAGATTTTTGGACAAAAGCTGCAAACTGCAACAAAATGTATGCTACAAGTCAATCGTTTGGCTACGTGAGAGACAAGAGCTTCCCCAACATGACATAGAAATGAGACTGACTTGAAGAAATGGACATTGCTTAGTTTAACGCTACACAGGCAGACATTTTGTTTGGGTTTCTGATTGCTGTAGCATCAGCCAATGTAGAACAAAATTCTCCCCCAGGGATACACATCAACAAATCGTCGCTTTTACATCAGGAGGAAGAGAAACAGACTCTTCTCTTCAGCAAGTGTCCTGCAAGCCAAAAATGCAACCTTTTAAATTCACGCCATCTGGGAAAAATCTTGATGTCACTGATTCAGACCTGCACTATCATGTTGCCTAACAACGAACCGTCAACAATGTAAATTGATGTTTATTGAATTTATGCCCCATTCAAACACAGAACATTTGGTTCTGTTTATTAGAGGGAAAAAGCAGACTGGTCCAATTCAATTTCTCATCCGCTCTCTTCCAGCCCTTGAAACCAGAAATGAAATGACCTTACGTGCACAAAATATGTTTACCTTATAATAGTTTGGATAATTTCATTTGATATTTAGATATTTGCCAGTAAAGAATGGGTTACAACCTAACAGCTCAATTTGACCATATATGAACATCAGCTGGTGATCTTTTTGCTCAGAGGTTTCTCAGTAAGGTTTCATTTAAACGTCAACTTTGTTTTATTTTTTAGGAGAAACGGACAACAGTTAGCTAATACTTGACAATAGTAATGTGGATAGCAGCTCAGATCATGTTCATACTGTGTGACTTTTGAGTCTTGGTAAATCTGAGCACATTGGGATCTCTTGTGAAACTACAGACACAAGTGAGATTACTGGTTCATTTCTCAGCAAAAACATCTGAGAAGGAGACTTAAGAAAAACAAAAAGATAAAACAAACAAAAACAGGTTTTCCCTTTCCTATGGGACTTCACCCGAACACATCTTGCTCAGCCTGGCTGGAGCTCTAATAAAGATTCCAGTCTTTTCGCAGGCTAAACGGTGTCTTTTCTCTGTTTCAGTGCTCTAGTCTGAAGTGTCTACAAGTGACTGTTTTTAATGGACAATAGTTCAGCTCTGTGGATTGCTGCACTGTGCAGGTCCTGCAGAGGAAAGTTCAGACATTCTTTCCTGTTGGCAGTCCGCTGTCTAACCTAGTTAGCGCACAAACACGCACCCTTTCTCTGAACTTTCTCCTGTCACTTTCACTCGTAGAGGAAAAACACTCCCAAGTTTTGATTCGGGCAGAAAATATGAATGAGTGCGCCAGCTATGACGCATCCACTGCCTGCGAGACAGGCGTTTCTCATTGCTAAAATTGTTTAGTTCATAATTAACATGCAATGTCAGTGTCATTTCTGGTGATTAAAATATTTACATATTTGATTGAAAGCAGCTTATAGTACAAATGTCACTGGGATGTTTGCAATGCAGTCTTGCTTCATAATGATACTTCTAGCCATCATTATAAGAGGTTATACAGAATGTGGACTGACCTGGGCTGGTTTTCTGTTGTGTTGGTAGGGCTGGGACGCCCCCGAGAGACAGCGTGTGCACATCAATCCCTCCAAAGTCCTGTGTATTGTGCAGAATGACTTTCGAGCTGGACTCGTCGATCCGCAGAATGGTGGATGATCCGTTTCTCTGAAGCAGGAGTGTGTGCCACTGACCGTCAGACAGAACAACATCTCCCACAATCCTCTCCACCTTACCGGCGACACCAGCGTCAGACACGTACAGCAGCAGACCGTTCTTCAGCTGAGACAGAGAGAGAGAAGATCAATGAATGTAATTTAATAGCAGGATTTAATCTATCGTACGACGACGCATTGCCTCATATCAAAAACTATCAGCTCTGTTCCAAACCCCAGTTTAATTAGACAGAATAATATTTATTGAAATTTTAAATTTTTATGTATTTATGTAATTTTGTTTTTTCCCCCAAGTGCATTCTGGGATTACCTTCTCAGTAAAGGACACATGTGATGCTAACTTATCTGACAAAAATAAGCGATCTTAGTAAGCAGTATTGTTATTGTAAACTACTAAAACATGTTCGGTACTTGAAATATAGCTGAAATTAAATATTTGATGAAAAAATTCGACTTAAATCTGAAACTAAAATTTCAAATGCTTCCCTGGCATCTGACTGAAGCAAGCTCTAAAATGACTAAAACTGAAAAATAAATTAAAGTTAAGTAGAAATATAAATAAAAATAACAAATGACAAAAACACAAACAAAAATGTTTAGCACCTAAACTAAACTTAACTGAAATGTCTAAGTTGAAGTTCTAAAATAAGTCAAACGCAAAAATAAAGTTATAGGAATAGAACAAAAATGACAAAACAAAATTATTAACACTTAAACTAAATGTATTATAAATGGACACTAAATATATAAAAATTTAAGTTAATGAAAAACACATACTATAATACTATATAATCATAATAGAGCATCTGAAGTGCATTGATGATACCTTTAACATTTCAATTAAATTCAAATGACTAAGTAATACTACATTGCCAAATTTGGGACATGCTGTCTAAGTAGACGGCTCACTATATTTTGTAACAGAGCTATGTAATGCATGTGCTAATCTGACTGATTCATTATCGAAATGGAAAAATAATCTTGATTGGAAAAAGAAGGGATAACAGAAAAGAACTGCAGTGGAGAAGGAAAATGATTTACAGACCTACAAAATCTGGAAATGGAAAATCCGTCTTGAACAAAGAACAAATCTGAGATGTGCGACACTGTGCTGTGAGATACTATGAATGTGGTTGTGTCTTTGTGTTTGCGTGGTTTTGAGTAGTAGCTCTCTGCGGCCTCACTAGTCGTCTGCAGCTGCAGTGGACGGAGAGGCGAGGGGGAGCGAGTTCAGCCGGTTGGCCGTGAGCCCAGAGCACACTTACCCTGACGGTGGTGTAGTTGGAGCTCTCCTGTGCATGCAGCAGCGTTCCAGAGCCGCTGCGTGTGCGGAACTTCAGCTCCAGGCTGCTGTATTCCGGGACGGGTCGGCCAGGGTCCTGCAGCGCTCGTGCCAACAACACATCTCTCTTGCGAGTCTGACTTAAACCATAGTCCAAACGACCTGAACCGTCCAGAGATAGAGCCGTATCTGCAGTGATGTCTGAGAGAAGCACACACGGATTCTAGTTTAGACTCCATTCAGGATCTTTTTGCACATTGTGATGCGATGAAGAGAAAAGTGACAATTCATAACTCTTACATAAAATATCTGGCATTTAACACTGTTACGTATACTAGGATTCTGGACCAATGTGATTTCAGCAGCACATATAGAAACCAAACAACATGCTTTTGACTGGTTGATTCTCATGCCATGCCTCTTTTGTTTCTCTGCCAATTGGAAAACGCACATTATTTACATTTAAATTTAGACATTTAACAGACGCTTTTATCCAAAGCGACTTACAAATGAGGACAATGGAAGCAATCAAAATAAACAAAAGAGCAATGATACGCAAGTGCTATAACAAGTCTCAGTTAGCTTAACGCAGTACACGTAGCATACGTAGCACACACGTACACATTTTAAGGTAAAATCACAGCAAATCATAACTGTTTTTAGTACAAGTTTTCTGAAATGTTTGCATTATACAAATTAAATATGCACTCAATTGTGTACATTTCCTGAACATAAACGTGGATATAGCCAGGTTAAAAATTAGTTTGATTCTGTTGAAATATTAGTTAAAGATTTTTACAGAAAGGATTTAGGATTTCTCTTTTTATCACACCATAAATCAGAAAATACTGTCAACAACCAGAAAAAATACATTTACACCATAGTTTTAGGAATAAAATTGTGTAGAATCAGTGTGAATGATATATGAACAAATCCCTCTATAAAAACCTTAAGGATATAGAAAGGAATAAAACTCTAAGATGTGATATATGTATGATCTGCAGAAGTGGAGATAAAAACTCACAGGCTTTAAAGATAGGGATTTTTACCATGTTTTTCGAAGTAAAATGCTGTATAAATCAGTGTGAATGATATATGAACAAATCCCTCTGTAAAAACCTTAAGGATATTTTTTTTTTTTTTTTTTTTTTTTTTTTTTTTTTTTTTTTTTTTGTAGAAGATAAAACGCTAGATTGATATAGGTATGATCGGCAGAAGTGGAGATAAAAACTCCAAGGCTTTAAAGATAGGGAATTTTTACATGGTTTTCGGAGAAAATTTTTTTTTTTTTTTTTCTTTTTTTTTTATTTTTTTTTATTTTTATAAATCAGTGTGAATGATATATGAGCAAATCCCTCTGTAAAAACCTTCATAACAAAGATATGAATAAACCTGTAAGTTTTGGTTTATGTAAGTGCTGCTGAAGTGGAGGAAAAAAACACAACGCCTTTAAACAAACATATTTTCACCATTTTTAGGATTAAAATGTTGTATAAATCAGTGTAAATGATAAATGGAAAAAAACCCTCAGTAAAAACCTGCAGAATATAGATAGGAATAAAACTGTAAAATTTGGTCTATGTAAGAGTTACTGAAGCAGAGAAAAAACTCTTTAAAAATACGTCTTGTAATTGAAATTACAGATGCAAATAGATAAAGATACACTTAAATGTGTATTTTGCATATTTCCTTTTCAATAGTCTGAAGACATAACCCAAAATCTCAAAATTCACCAATGCATGAATGAACAATAGTTAATAAAATATTAGATTTAATCATTCCAGATTGCAAAAACTCACATTTCTCACAGGTGGGTCCAGTGAAACCCTCTGTACACTGGCACTGCTGCCACGACCACATGTCCAGACACGTCCCACCGTGTCTGCAGGGCTCGGCGACACACGCGCCCTCTAACCTGGGGCATCTGTGGACGAAAGACGCACAAAAACCTTCAGCGGGGAACATCTCAGCAACACAAGAGTCCATGACTCCAACATTAGCATATATGCAAAAGAGCTGCATTCATTTCAAAGCATCAGTCACCTGAAATAAAATCAACACTATTCAACCTGCTCCAGAAAATTCACACAGACATCAAAAATAAGACTTGGGCCAACTGGAGCCAGCTTTCATTTAGCATTCACAGACGTCCAGAGAGCCGAATGAGCTGTCGTTCAGTGACACAGCTCGTGTTTTGTGTTTGTGTGTTCGGTGACAGACCTGTCCAGGATGCCGTGTGAAGCCAGAGCTTGAGACGGTTCCAGCGGACGTCCATTGACAGCGAACTCCATGATGCACCCGACAAAGTCATGCGTGGCCACCTGACCTCGACGATGCAGGAGGGCTTCAATCGACCGAACACCCCCAACAGACAGACGGTTCGGCTGGACATCCAGAATCCTGAGAGATGAGAAAATCAGACATAACAGCGCCACACTCGGCTTCCAGAAGAGAAATTGACTTTCTTCAGTAACAATATATCTTTCAAGGCAGACTGACCATTAAGTGATATGCACAAGAAAAAATATCTGAAAAATCATATTGTTTTCCCTTTGAATTAAGATAATTTTTCTGACCCCATTAGCAGATATTTGTTAAATTTTGGCAAATTTTGGTAAATTTTTCAGAAAACAAGACTTAATATCTAAAATCATCTGAAGTAAATGCATCATGATTCAAGAATGTTTAGATATTTATACTAGAAAAAAAATACTTTTGCAACGTAGACATGATTGATTTTTTTTAAATGCTTTAAATGTCCATTTAAACAACTACCCATCATTTTGAAGTGAGATCTGCCAAACATCTACCAATAATTTAATATTTTAATAAAATAATCATATTACCACGTATCAATGAATTATATTCATATTTTATAATATTTTATTTACAATATTTTAACTTTTTAATATCTTTTTTAAATCAAAGTTTGTAATATTGTGAATAATCTTAGACCCACAATTTTGAAGCGAGATCTACCAATCATCTACCATTAATAGATTTTAATAAATGTATTAATAATACAAACAAAAATTTTAGTTAAAATATTTTTACTTTATATAGTCAAAGTTTGGAATATCGTGATGCATCTCATACTCTGTAGTGAAAATGAATGGTGAAAATACCTTCAAAACCCAGGCCACTTGGCATGTGGTCACTGTTGCGCTCTATATTGGGACATACAGTAATAAAGAGATGCTATAATGAGTGTAAATGTGTGTTTCTCACCAGTCAGTATGAACAGCCACATTGCTGACGGCACAGTATCCCGGTTCCTGTTCCTCCCCACACAGGTCAACAGTGAGAGACGCCGCCTTTAACACAGCAGACAGACAAACAGGTCAGCGTGATGTCTGTGTGCAGCTGGTTGAGACTGACAGTCTCGAAATCAAACTCTGTCTTTATTTTACTGTATTTTACTTTTGTATCTCGGAATAACAATCTCAGACGTCCATATGCATTTTTAAATCAAAATGAAAACATCTTGGAATGTATTTGTGCTTTAAATTAAATGACTAAATAAAATTACCTGTATGTATTTGTCAAGTTTGAGTATTTTGTGGAGCCTAGGCAGGGCAAGGCAAGTTTATTTATATAGCACATTTCATACACAATGGTAATTCAAAGTGCTTTACATAAAAGAAAAGAAAAGAATAATAATAAAAAAATAATCACAACAATAAAACAAGGAATTTAAAAACTTTGAAAACGATTTCAAAATGTATTTAAGAGGTTTAAAACAAATTTAAAACACTTAAGAATAGAAAATGATTATACATAAAATATAGTGCAATCAGTTCGGACATCGCACAGTGCTCATTCAATAAATGCACAGCTAAACAGATGAGTTTTGAGTCTGCATTTAAATGTGACTAATGTTTTAGCACATCTGATCTCTTCTGGAAGCTGATTCCAGCTGCGGGTGGCATAATAACTAAAAGCACATTCCCCTTGTTTTGTGTGAACCCTTGGTATTTCTAACTGACCCGATCCTAATGATCTGAGGGCGTTAGGTTTATATTCAGTGAGCATATCTGCTATGTATTTAGGTTCTAGGCCATTGAGTGATTTATAAACGAGTAAAAGTACTTTAAAATCAATCCTAAATGTAACTGGAAGCCAGTGTAAGGACCTGAGGACTGGTGTAATATGCTCAGATTTTCTGGTTCTAGTCAGAATTCTGGCAGCAGCGTTCTGGATGAGCTGCAGCTGTCTAATGGTCTTCTTGGGAAGGCCGGTGAGGAGGCCATTACAATAGTCCACCCTGCTGGTAATAAATCAAGTTTTACCAAGTCTTGACTGGAAACAAAACATCTAATCCTTGCAATGTTTTTGAGATGATAGTATGCTGATTTAGTTACAGCTTTGACATGACTACTGAAACTAAGGTCTGTCTCTGGTGAATAAATTACTGCAAGACATTCTACAGTGATCTGTCCTGTCCTCTCGGTGCTTTATGAGTCCCGTGCAGACATCTGGGAGAAAAACATCTCAGAGGAGGAGGTGCAAAGTGTACAGAGGCACTGAGAAGCAGGACTGACATCAGACAACAGCACGACCTCAACGTTCAGATAATACAGACACTTCACTTCCATTATAGACGAACTTCAGCCTATAAAAAGAAAATCCTACACTAACAATGGAAACAAGACGTTTTTTTCTGCTGGAGCTGTGCTAAGTACTGATACAGACGACTTCCTGCGCGGCTCGAGCGTCTGGCCATCGCATTAATGCCTCCCTGCACTTCAAAAAGACTTAACCAGACCACATCGCACACTTCTAGCAGAGGAAACATTTGCTTTCAGAAACGAGTCTCTAAACCAATTTCATGCAGCAGAACTGAATTAAATTATCTTGTTAACTTTGAAAATTAAGCAGCAGACTTCTACACAGGTGACAAACTTAGGTTATAAAAACATTGTGGGAACATTGTTTTTAGAAGTTTCTAAAATGTTGAAATGCCCAGTTTTCTTGATTGATCGTTTTCATGATTGTGATTAGAATGTTATTTAAAGGTTACAAAAACGTTTCCTACAACATTCTACTAACTTTATTTTCACTTTAAATGTAGCATTGTGTATTAAAATGTCCAGTTTCTGTCGTGACTAGAATGTTATTTAAGGGTTACAAAAATGTTTCTTAGAATGTTCATCAAGGACAAATAACATCATAAGGATATTTTAAGAATGCTGATCTCAGAACGTTATGAGAATGTATATCAAATATTAATAAAGTTATAAGAACATTTCATAAATATTACTTTAAAAATGTTTTGTCCATTTATATAACTTTTTAAAAATATTAGTGAAAGTTGTAAGAAAGTTCCTAGTTAGCTTGGGAAACTATTATGTTTAAAAAATGTTTTTGAGTAATCAACAAATAATGTTTATACCACAAGTTAAGTTCATCAATTAAGTTTGCTGGTTGAGCATCATTTCATATGTTGTCATAACTCAAAAAGATTGATGCAAACTGTTGCATGAATGTTTTAGTGTGCATCCAGTGCACGACTAGACTGCAATGGTCTGAAAATCTGAAACTGGACCCAGTTGGGATCAAAGAGCATTTTCAGAGTCTGTATTAAATAGATTTGGCTTTGAGCTGCTTTTTTGGACGGTGTTTGGAAACACATGCTGTATGTGGGTGTGCGAGCTGATTTCTACTTTTCTATTTATAATCCATCAACCATCTAAGTTGCAACACACAACACAGAAACAAGTGAAGAGCAAAAACGTGGCCGTAGACCAGCTCTCGATAAACTCCAACTCTCCTGTAAACAAAAAAAACATGAGTTCGAGACAGCGTGCCAAAATCCAACGCATCTGGCTGTGGGGTAAACTAGGACAACTTAACTAAACAAAAGTACCCTTGACTGTCAGAGTTCAGCTCTCTCCACGGGGGAAAACAAGGGGCCATGTATGACTTTAACATCTGCTCAAGCTCACGTCTAGAACGAAAAGGAAGAAAAAAAAACGGCCCTACAGAACCACCGCAGTGACCCACATCCTCTTCTCCACACACACAGATCAGGTTCTCTTTATTGCACCGTAGGGGCTGGGTTCTCATGACACACGGCTCTACTCTCAGGCCTTCAGTGAGGCCCACAACAGACTTACAGCCTATTTTTCAGGAACATTAGTCGGATCACACAAAGCTGAGGTGTTGCAGTAATGCCGTGCTGAAGTGTTTTTACAAGCCATTTACAGAGAGATTTTATGCAGCAGGTCCAGAAGAGTTAAGACTTTAGCCTGACATCTCGGAAAAGAATGCATAAATAAAACACAACCAATAAACAATTTAATTTGAACAAAACCTGCGAGAACAGAGTAAAACATCTTCGTAACCAATCTGAAGGTTCCTTGCAGAAAGATTAATAGACGGATCGAAAGGATTCTCACCATTCCTGCTCTCCTGGCGATGACTGTGTGGAACTGGCCATCTGAGACCCTGATGGTCGTCATGAGCTTGTAAGTGCCGCTCCCCAAGTTAAACAAGAACCTCATTCTGCCTTCTAAGATCTCGAGGGCCAGGAACTCCGCCTTGTCGCCGGTCTGGTTGTCGTGATTGTACATGAGCAGGGCGTTTTCCTTCAAAGTGGCGAACTTGATGTAGATGTAGTTGTTGTTGGGGTCGAGGCTGGGGAATTCCATGTAAGAGAGCTCCTCAAATCCATAGCTGTTCAGTTCACAGTGCTTTCCAAACACACCTGCAGAGGGAGAGTGATTTATTATTTATATAAAGAATTTCATGCAGTGAAAAATTCATGACATCCATGGTACAACACGCAAAAAATATGGTTGAACATTTACCACATTGTGTGTCAATGGACAAATTCACACTGCAGTTAATTTTCTGTAATTTACAACACATTTGTTTCTGCATTACAGTCTCACACACAGTCCAGAATTAATAGCAGCAGTTGAAGGACCTTGAACTGGTCCTGGGGCTGAAATGATGACTTACCAAAAGGACAGTGACAGTAATAGCCTTCCACCCGGTTCTGGCAGGAACCCCCATTAAAACAGGGGTTACACTCACAGTAATTGATGATGGAGTCACATGCTTTCCCTGAATTCATGAAAAAACACCAATGAAAACAATGAGGTGAGCATGACACACAAAAATGACTGTTCTCACATGGGGCTCCCAGAATCCCCTGTGTTTTCTTTCTCTCTCACATCTCTGGTGCACTTTATCTTTCTAATACAAACAGCTCGAAGTCTTACACCTTGTAAACGGACCCACGTTTCTAAGAAAGAGAAGGTGAAAGTCTGTATCAGCTGCACTGGTTCTGGGAGACCCATAAAAGAGGTGCTGATATAAAACACACATATATGCTGAAGACTATGACAAAAACAGAATGACTTAGACATACAAATGATCAAGCATAAACTTAATTTGAGTTCTTTCCTTTTCTGCTCCTTGTATGTAGCTCTCTAAGACAAATGGCACGAAGAACGAAAACTCCATCACTGCTAGCAAAACAGGAAGTGTGGGGTTCAGCTGGAGTGCATGCACACTACTGTAAGTCAATAGGTGTAATTCTCTAGCAGCCCCATTTATCTGGGGCCTCCGATGTGAACACACTGCAGTCATTTGTTATGATCAGAATAAAAAAAGAAATCGTAATGACTCAGAGCCTGAAACCAAACGTCTGTTACAGCTCCATGTTGAAAACAATGTCCAAAAGCTACAGCCAACACCTGCCCAAACAGAGCCGATTCAAGCTAAGGCTGTCACACATGCTCATTCAAAGGCAAACATCACAGACAGATCCATACTCACAAACACAAACTGATTTTACAGTCACTGTAATTATGTCATCATTACAGATTTTAAAAACTCTGAAATGGCTTGAGCTATCTAGCTTTACAAATGATCTCTGCATTTTAATACAGTTTAAGTCATAGAAAAAATTATGTTTTAGAGTTTGGTTAACCCACACTCTAATATTTTTTTTTTCTATGACTTAAACTGTCTTAAAATGGACCCAACAAAGCCAGATGGTCCTTAAACTCAAAGACCTCTTTAGAGTATACAAGCAGTTTAACTGCACAGCACAGGTGAAATCTGAAGGTGGTTTACGGCCGTGTCCTTATTAGGGTGCAAATCTGATCATCTACTTTCATTACAGTAAACATGACAAGTTGATCTGCATCACAGCTGATACCTCCCAGTCTGTGACCCTAACAACAAACTGCTTTTGGCAATGGCCACTGTATGCTTGGGTTACAACACCCCTCCAATTACTTAGAAGCAAATATTTTTCTTGGCCTAAAATGATAACAAACTTGTGTGCAAGCTGCATGTATGTGCCTTGCCTAACATCTGTGGTTGTGTTACTGGTAAAAAGCAAATAGATGGCAGACTGTACCTGCAAATCCAGATTTGCACAGGCAGTTAAAGCCCCCGGGGTAATTCTGGCATAGTGCCCCGTTCTGGCAGGGGTTCGAAAGGCACTCGTTGATGTCCCTCTCACAAGCCATCCCAGTGAAACCTTCTGGACAGGAGCAAGAGAATCCGCCCACCAAGTTGTGGCAAGTTCCTCCATTGTGGCAAGGTGTCGGCTGGCACTCATCGATGTCAGTCTCGCAGAGGGCACCGGCATAACCTGGCCTGCAGTTACAAGCGTACGGCTGTAGGGGGCGATTTGAGACGAGGATGACTGGGACACTCTCCTCCGTCTTCATGTCTGGGCCAACACCCAGCCGCCTCTTGCAGCTCCCCGCATTTTGACACGGATTGTGGAAGCAGGGATCATAGTCCACAGAGTCAATCTTAACTCCACTTTGTCTGTGCAGAATCTCCTTGATGCTTTGGAAGAAAGTGGCAACTCCACTCGGATTGACGTACTGCCCATGACCCCGCTTGACAGCTGCCATCAGGAAAGTGCTGTTGTTTAGTTCAAACACCCCATAGATCTGGACTCCAGTGCCCAAACCAGCTAGCTGTGAATTGGCGATGCGCAGGAAACTGAGGTAGTGATTGGTAAGGAAGTTGCTGGTGCTTTGGGAGACGACTCGTATCAGGATGCTGTTGTCCACTGTGGCATTATTGAATCCAATAAAGAAAACACGGACATGGCTGTTGACAGCATCGTGGACGCCATCGCTGCTACGCACCGATAAATCAAATGTGCCATCTGTGGAGCGACTGTTTGAGCGGAGGTCACAGGTTCCTGTGGGAATGCTGAAGAGGACAGCTGCTGGTGGAACAAGAAAACAGTGGAATGTGTCTTGTATATCTGGATCCTGTGGCTTTACCACCCCCAGTGATCCTCCAGGGAACATATTTCCAAAATAATGCACGTAGATCTCTGCGGAGCGAGACTCTGAGGGATTATCATTCTGATCATTGACTTTGATGTGGACAGTTCCTGTCGAGGACATCTGAGGAATACCAGAGTCTTTGATAATCACAGAGAGGTAAAAATCACTTATCTGCTCTCGGTCTATCTCCCGGCTGGTGGTCAGCTCTCCAGTTGGACTGAGGGTGAAGTAGCTGGATGCTGCTCCAGTGCTGACGAGGTTATAGGAGAACGGTCCTTGATTTGGTGCAAGATCTGGATCACTTGAACTGAGCTTCATCACGGATGTTCCTGCCCTCTGGTTCTCCATCACCTCCCCACTTGTAGTCTCCAAAGTTGGTCCATTATCGTTAATATCCTCCAGGGTCACAATTAAAATGGCACTGCCAGTGGCAGCTGGAGAACCCGAGTCGACTGCCAGGACGGTGAGGTTGTACACAGGGACAGTTTCTCGGTCCAGTTCTGAAGCCACAGACACCTGTCCTGTCTGAGGGTTGATGGTGAAGGTACTTTTTTCATAGTTGGCAGCAATGGCATAGGTGAATCTGCTCCAGCTAGGGACAGAATCCGAATCCTCAGCACTGACGAATGTAACCAGGCCTCCAGGGGATAGTCCCTCATTCACCTGAACATCATAGAGCTCCTGGGTGAATACAGGAGGATCGTTGGCATCCAGAATCGTAATGTTCACAAGCACCTCATCAATATCTGCCCCTCTTATGCTTCCTGCATTCTTAGCTAAGACTTTAAGAGAAATCTTTTCTTCTTTTTCACGGTCAAGCGGTCCTGAGACATAGATCTGGCCTGTCTTTTTATTAATGCTAAAACCCCTTTTTCTGCTTCTTCCAAAAATCAAATAATACACTATGCCATCTTCTCCCAAGTCTCTGTCACTTGCAAACACCTCCCCAATGACTGTGCCTTTAGGTGCTGCCTCTGAAACCTCAAAGTAGTACTGCTTTGACACAAAACGAGGGACGTATTCATTAGCACCTTTCAGCTGAATATTAACATATGCGAAGCTGCACCGTTCTTCATCTGGAACGTTAAAGGCTTTGATGGTCAGGTGATACACCTGTTTAGCTTCATAGTCTAGGAAACCTTGTGTGGTGATGATTCCTGTGTTGGGATCAATTATGAACAAGTCACTGTCTGATGACTGAATGACGTATGCCATCATGGCATTTGGCCCAGAGTCTTTATCAGTTGCATTCATTTTTACCACAGTGGTGCCACTGGGGACATTTTCCTGCACGACTGGGAAGTACTCAACAGGGTCGAATACTGGAGAGTTATCATTTACATCAGTAACTAGGACATTAACTGTAACATAGCTTATCTTGGCAATCCACCCTCCATCTGTTGCAGAAACTCTGAGTTCATGCTTCTGCTTTGTCTCATAATCCAGCGGCTTTGATAGGGATAAAACGCCCGTTTGACTGTGAATTGAAAACGAGCCACCGTCATTACCTGAGGAGATGTTGTAAATAACCAGGCCGTTCATTTGTTTGTCCTTGTCCTTATCTCGTGCTGAAAGTGTGCGGATGGCTGTGCCGACAGTCAGACCTTCAGACACGGTGACTGTTACTTGGTTCTGTGAAAACTCTGGAGTATGATGGTTCTCTTCTGTAACAGCTATTTTGACTGTTGTCTTAGCGGACAGAGGAGGGTTCCCTTTGTCACTTGCTGTTATTTCAAGCAGGTACACTTTATTTGTGTCTGCGGTGAGCGAGGACGCTACTGTGACCGATCCAGTTTGTTTATCCAAGCGGAACTTGCTGGAACTGTTGCCTCCAGATGCCGCATACTCTATTTCAGAGTTCAAGTCAAAGTCCTTATGATCATGAGCTGTGACTTTGAGGAGTCTGGTGCCGACCTTTACACTTTTAGTGACAGGGGTAAAGTAAAAGGAAGATTCAAACGTGGGTGGGTTATCATTGCTGTCAACTACATTTATGATAACTGTGGTTTCGCTCATGAGCGGCTTGATGCCTCGGTCTGAAGCGGTGACGATGAAACTATGACGGTTGACATTGACATTACTGTGGCCACTGGAGTTTTGATACCTGAGCTGCTGTTTAACGAAGATCTCACCAGAGCTGGAGTTGATTCGGAAGTACTCTGTTTGAGATCGGATAAAGTAAAATATTTTACCGTTGAAACCCTCATCAGGATCTGTGGCAGAGACTTGAGTCACAATGGATCCGACCTCTGTCAGCTCAGGATAGTCCAGGTAATATGACGGCTTGCTAAATTTCGGAGCGTTATCATTCACATCTGTCACAAATATTGTGACGTCTGTGCTAACAGTCCATCCTGAATCGTGTGCTGAGACTTTGGCAATATAGTGGTCCGTGTCCTCTCTGTTCAGAGGCCTACTGATGGTGATATCTCCTGTGCTGGGGTGGATAATGAAGGGAAGACTTGCGTCGCTGATGGAGTATCGGCTTATAGCATTAGCTCCTGAGTCTTCATCGGTGGTGGTTACTCGAGTAACAGTGAAGCCCACTGGTGCATTTTCAGGTACAGTGGCACTGAAGATTTTGGAGAATCTGGGAGCATTATCATTGACATCCAACACGCTGATCAAGACCTTCACTGCCGTGTTTTTAGGAGGGCTGCCACTATCTGTTGCCTTTACTCTCAAAGCATACTGTGCGACCTTCTCTCGATCCAGTGGTCGTGTTGTGCGGATTTCACCAGTTGCCCTGTTGATGCTGAAGCTGTTTTCTTTGTTGCCTTCAATTATGGCATATTCCAGTTGCCCGTTTGGTCCACTGTCCTGGTCAAATGCTGATACTATCAGCACACGTTGAGGTGAGAGGTTTTCTAAAATCTCAGCGTGAAACGGCTCTTGCTCAAAATTAGGATGGTTGTCGTTAACGTCCAGAACTGCGATCTCTACTTTCTCATAGGCTGAATAAGGGGGAAAGCCTTGGTCTCGAGCCTCTATCCACAAGACGTACTTCTCAATATTCTCATAGTCCAGAGGCTTTTTGATAGACAGCTCTCCTGAAAGTTGATCTATGTGGAATGCATTGTCCAGGTTTCCGCTTGCAATGTAGTACGACAAAGGACCCGCCCTGGGTGAAGATCCGGTCACCTTAGTCACAACAGTGTTTGTGGGTTGGTTTTCTGGGAAGGTGAAGGCTTTCTCCTTGATTCTAATATGGGGGAAGTCTCCTCCAGTAACGAAGCGAACCGTAACAGTTGTGCTGTCTGTTTTGGGGTTGGTGCCTCCATCTTTTACGTGGACCGTGAAGGTGACCTCTGAACTCCCTGTGAGTTTTTCACTGGCAGTGATGGCACCTCTGATGGGGTCTATCCTGAACTTTTCTGAATTGCGTCCAGTGAGCGAATAGTGAAGATGAGCATTTGAGCCAAAGTCTTCATCTGTTACTGTGACTGCAAAGACCAGTGAGCCTGCAAAAAACAGAACAGAAGTGATTAGACACTAATCAGACAGACCAAAACCCAATGAAACCATGAACCCCTGCCATAGAGGACACACCTGTGGAAGTAGAAGCAGGTATGTGTGTGACATATGGATGATGGTGAAACCGTGGAGGGTTATCATTGATGTCGGCCACAACCACAGACACTGTGGCAGAGCTGGATAGCGGTGTGGGCTGTCCACCGTCCGATGCCACCACCAGCAGCTGGTAACTCGATCGTGCCTCTCGATCCAGCAAGGAGCTGGTGATGATCAGGCCTGTGGCTGGGTTGATGGAGAACTGACCGTCCCCACCACTGAGACTGTAACTGTAAATCACAAACACAACAGGTTCAATTTATGCATGGAGACCAAACAATGCTATCTGTCAATTACCCACACACATTTGTGACCTTGGACCACAAAACCAGTCTTAAGTAAGATGGGTATATTTGTAGCAACAGCCAACAATTCATTGAATGTGTCAAAATGATACATTTTTCTTTTATGCCAAAAACCATCATGATATTAAGTAAAGATCATGTTCCTGTTAAAATAAAGATATTTTATAAATTTCCTACTGTAACTACATCAAAACTTAATTTTTGATTAGTAATATGCATTACTAAGGACTTAGTTTGGACAACTTTAAAGGAGATTTTCTCAATATTTAGATTTTTTGGCACCCTCAGATTACAGATTTTCAAATAGTTGTATCTCGGCAAAAATGTTGTCCTATCCTAACAAACCTTACATCAATGGAAAACGTATTTATTCAGCTGATGTTTAAATCTCAATTTCGAAAAATTGACCATTATGACTGGTTTTGTGGTCCAAGGTCACATTTATCCCAAGTGACTAACATTGTATTCAAGGTACACATATTATCAGTGCTTGTTTTGCCTGGAATCAAACCCATGACCTTGGCATTAAACTATAGGAAAGCTACATATTTCGGTCTGTAGAGTGTCGGCACCTGCCCAAAATTCCTCAAATTCCTCCTAAGCAAGAATTCAGAAGTTTATTCATCAAGTATCTTATCATATGGGCGGCAGGAAGATTAATTCTTTATTCATCTTTCCAATTCTTTCATAATTCCCGCAGCTTGTTTTCTCAGCTGTGCATCAGTAAACCAGCCCTGATCAAAAACACCCGATTTGAGCCGTTCCCATGCTGCTTTGAGTTTCAGTGAGGTTCCTTTTCGGGGCCCGTGACACAAACTCGTTCTGACAGTAACATGCACACATGGCAACTTCAGAGAGTGAGACGGGAATGCCACAAATTACAGAACAAAGTGTGAAAAACAACCCTGGTGAAAAAACAACAACATCCTCCACAGTCACGTATTGTCCGCCTCACACCAGTTCACGTTCGGTGAGAATTATGATGTTATGTCAATGCATAAAACTGGTTCTGTGAATTAAGAACTAAAGCCCCTCACTGTCCCGCTACCCCCCACTGAGCTCTGGTCTGTCTGTCATACTTCATTATCATCCTCATTAGCATGTTTTTAGGAAAGTGGAACATGTTGCCCCCACATGAGCTCATGCAGGAGTATTTTAGAGATACATGACTTAAGGTATTTGCACACTGAGTCCGAAATTTTTGCACATTAAAAAATACATACGACCTCACATTGTGTCAATCACGTTTACACACTGCCTCTGAAACTTTCGTCCCGTCATAAAACAATCGGATCGGGTTCGATTTTGTGCATTTTTCACATCCGTAGCAAGCATTTTCAGAGGTGTTTTGACAACTCGGAGCCACCGTAGAAGCGAAAGCCAAAATTGTATGCTGGTTTCAATTTCAGTTTAAATTTTAAGTATATGGCTCTAGTATTGCTACCAAAGCATCAAAACCCTGTAGTAAACTTTGAATCACTCGGGATAATCCCGCAGCTCCTCTCTATGCAATCTCAGCATTAGATGGACCCAATATTTCGTCTTTCTTTTTTTCGCAATGGATTAAATAATACGCATCGGACTCAGTGTGCAAGGTTTCTGTGCGTGTCAAATTTTTAGGATGACGAATACGAAAAACCGTATACGAAAATTTCGGACTCAGTGTGCAAAGACCTTAACAGGTAGTGTGTGTGGTGCTAAATGTTTGAGGACAAAATTACTAAAAAAAACAAATGACAGACAAACATATAACAAAGATTTTTTGTAAAAATGCATAAAATGTTATATAGTACATTTTGGTTTCAGTCTATAGTGTCGTACCTGATCACTCCATTGAGTCCTACATCAGCATCTGAGCTGTTGAGCAACAGGACGTCTGTTCCGGTGGGTGCATCTTCAGGAATGGTCGTGTGGAAAGACATTGAACTGAATGATGGAATATTATCATTCACATCACCAACCAGCACCATCACGGTACCAGAACTGCTTAGAGATGGCGTTCCTACAAACACAGAAGGAAAACAAGTTCATATATATATGTGTGTGAAGCAGAAATTAGTCTGTGTTGCACATGCTCATCTATGACTTACGTCCAAAATTAACATTTGCCAAGTGCCAACTGTGAGAAATTGGCTTGTAAATAATACTTTACGCACTAGTTGACTGATAACTTTGTTAGAAGTTGCAACATATCATAACGAGTAAGAATGATAGTCTGACGCTCACTGATGTAAACAAATGAGTGATTTAAGACACGCAAACGTATCCTAAAGAAAATTTCCGTAACACTGTACTTAAAGCCTTTATGTATAATGCATTATAAAAGTAGTTGTAATGCATTAATTATGATGCATTGTGCAATCTCATGAATTGTAACCACAGTTAATAATTTATAACTCTTATCAATTCATTGTTACACTATGCATTTTAAATTTGGTAATAATTATTTACGACAAGATATAATGTATTACAACGCACATTATGAATAATTATATTGCATTATACCCCTTAATAACTCTTTATAATGCATTATACATAAAGGCTTTAAGTAAAGTGTTACCAAAATTTCTGTCAAAACTCTTTACCTTAGAGAAATATTTACCATCAGAATTTTATCCAATTCTTTAAAACACCCACTCATGAGGAATATGCTTCATATTAAGCCACAAAAAGGTAAAAACATATTAGAAACAAATGAATGATTTTTGTTTTAGAAGTCTTATCTCAAATAAAGATGAAAGTGACCCAATGACCTGCGCTGATTGTGGGTTAGTTAACTAAAACTAAACTAATTAAAAAACAATTTTGTTACTTTAAATAAAATATACATTAACCGAAGAAAAATGCAATTCTTTTATTTCAGCTAGTAGCCAAGGCAACATTGTTTCGACATATTTAAACAAAACTTTAACTAAAATCAAAACTGAATTTTCACCCATACAATTCAAAACGGAACGTTTAAAAATACAAACTAATTCAAAATATATAAAAAAATGAATAAAAATAAAACTACTTAATAACAGAAAACAGAAGAACATTAATAAGAGAAAATTAAAAAATTTAGTCAAACCTAAAAAAAAAAAGTCTTAAGTCTTTAAAGATCTAAATAAATTAACTGTATTTTACAACTTAAAATACAGTTTGATGACTGTTAAGAATCACTGGGCTTTAGCAGAGTTTGGACCCTCTTAACTCATTAAACACAGATGGTTTGATATTCTAGCAGCACAGATTAACTTCTCAATCCGAAACATCTCTACTGAAATCCGGAGCTGGAGTCTGTGCCATCTGTCCAGCGCTAATCTCTGACTCACACACACACACTGTGTGCCTCACACACTCAGGAATCTTTAAATACACAGGGATCGTTGCAGGGGTATCCTGCTGTTTAAAACAGTGAGGCACACGGCAGAAAGAATGCTACTTTCAGCAGAAATCAAGCCGCAGTGATGAGAAGCGGCCCGATGGGTCTGAGGAGATCGTGCTAAATGAACAGCAGATGACAAGAAGCACCGAGGGGTAAAGCGATTCAAACATCTGCCCCCCTCTCGCCGCGAATGAACGTGATTAAAATGAATTTGCTCCGTGCATAAATTCAGCCTCTGACAACATTGTGCGCTTCTACAGCGCGGCAGAAAATCCTGCTCGTAAAAACAAAAGGCAGAGAGAAGAAAAATGGCTGCAGATTTTCCCCTCGCCTGCAAGCAATCTGAGGCGTTTTTCAGAGCGTGAAGGCCTCCAGTAGATTAGTGTAACTAATAACACATGCTAATAAGCTGTTAGCACACGCTTTAATCGCCTCATCCTCACTGCGAAGACAAAGAGATTAGCATGGTGTCAGATTAGCATTTATCTGATGAGCACAAGGAAACGTGTGTGTGTGTCTCTTTCAGAGCTGAAACACTGTGACCCGTGTCTGATGAGAGGATCCAGAGGGAACGTCTGCTGTCTCACACAGTCTAAGACCACAACAATCCTGTGTAATGTTGCACACATATTTACTTTATCTAAATGGAGACATTTCATGGACTTCTATTGTTTTTATAGACGGCTAGTTATATATACTGACTGTAACCAAACCCTAAGAGAAAACTTTATTATAATTTATTTTATTTTATTTCCAGGTTAATTTGCCAGCTGTGATTGCAAAACTTTGCACATTGTATTTAAAAGGACTTGTGTCATTAAAAACATTTTAACTAGTGTTTCTGGCTTCGTTTAAATATCTTTGAAATGTATTTGAAGCAACACTGAATAATTTTATTATTTAATAGCTCCCATGAACTATCAATGACCAATATATTTCTTACAGCACTTATACATCTCTATTTATGTTTGTTCATGTAAGTGCAATAAATATTAAAATCAGAGGTTGTATCAGTAAACATTAAAGCATTACATTTAGTTACATTTATGCATTTAGTAGATGCTTTTATATAAAGTGACTTAAAGAGGGACAAAAGCATTGATATTAGTTAATGATGAAATTAACATTAACTCAGATTATAAATAGTTTTAGGCAAGTTTTTCATTGTTAGTTCATGTAACTCAGGTCCATTAATTAATATTAACAGATCCGACTTTTGATTTTAAAAAAATGCATGGTAAAGTGTTGCCAGAAAAAAGGTTAATAAATACTATTTAATAATACTTCAATTTAAATGAAATGTTATTTTAAAATGTAACCAAAAAATGCACAACCATGAGCTCATTAACATGATCACGCTTATTTGCATAATAAAGCCTATTCAGCATTCAGAAACTCCGGCTGCTTTAATGAATGATGATGCGCAGCTAAATTACGGCTATTTTTGGTGCAAGAAACTTTGACAAATGTTACAAAAATGAAGAACATTTACACTAATAACTTAGTCTTACAAAATGTCACACTCATGCTCAAGACGATGGAAAAAGTAGTGAGACACAGCGGTCAAACCTCTGTATTGATTACTCATACTGAAGAATGCAGCCGCTGACTCTCTCTCTCACACGCACGCATGCACGCAACACACACAACAGACACACACACAACAGACACACACAACAGACACCACACAACACACACACAGACACACACACCACACACACACACCACACACCACACACACAGAGACACCCACACACTCACACACACACCACACAACGCACACACACTCACACATAAGACACACACAGACACACACACAGAGAGAGAGACACACACCACAGAAACACACACACACACACACCACACCACACACACACACACACACTCACACACTTTCTCACACACACACACACAAACACACCACACCACACACACCCACACACACACACACTCACTCTCTCACACACCACACACACACACACACCCCACCCACACACGACATAGAGACCAGACACAACACACACAGAGAGAGAGCACCACACCAGAAACAAACACAACACCCACACAAACCCACGGCCAACACAGATACGACAAACACACACACCACAGAGACACCACACACACACACATACACACATAATCAGTCTCCACGAGCTACACACACACACCACTCACACACACACGCACGCACACACAGAGAGACACACACACGCATGCACACACACAGAAACCACACAGACCACACACACACACGAGATCCACCACGATACACCACACCACACCACACACACCTAGAGACCCACACACTACACACCATCAGAGAGGATAACCACACCAGAAACCACACACACACACACCACACACCACACACACACCCTCACAGCACACACAGAGACACACACCCCAGAGACACACCCCTACCACACACAGAGACACACACACACGAACACCGCACCCACAGAAGACACCCACACACCACACACACAGAGAGACACGCCACACAGAGAGACACACACAACGCACGTCCACCACACAGAAACCCAACACAGACACCACAACACACCGATACCAGACGCAGTGTTTTGACGTGACATTCTCCATTACCTCATCACTAATCAACTTCTGATCCAGTGTAATGTGACAGTTCAGATCTGCTCATCATATCCGGTCCTGCCCTCAAATCTCTCTTCATCTGTCTGTCTCCGATTTAATATGCCATTGCACATTAAAACAACTTCTTTGTATTGGCAACATTACACCTGTGGGCACAGCAACCATACTGCGAAACCACTTAATTTTTGTGGAGTGGTGATGGGCGACCCCTCATGATGATTGTAAAGTGCTTTGTGTGTACAGCAATACACAATAAAGTGCTACATAAATGCTTCATTCACTCATTCATTTCAATATCAACTACACTCTTTTCTGTATTGATTATTCACAGGTGTTTTACCTGTATTGTGAATTATGCATTTCCTTGACCGACATGTTAAACTTAATGAAAAACGTACTGGTAATTTTCTGACAGTTTTCTACTGTTCTTTTCAACTCAACATTTAATATTCTGTTTTACTAAGAAATTCACTTTGTGAACGCAAAATGAGTTTTTAACTGTTTGAGAGAAAGAGTTAAATAAGTTCTGAGAAGGTTCTCATTAAGTAATGAAAATGTTACTTTTAAATGTTCTCAGAATGTTCAAAACATTTCATTTTTTAAATGTTACAAAAAAAAACCTTTCTGCTTGGATGTAAACATTGGAGAGAAGGAAAATTAAGGGAATCTTCAATTTTATTGTTTTGCAAATATTATTTGAACCATGCGAAACAATTTCCCAACAGGGAACATTATCACGTTTTTTAAAAAGTTATATAAATGTTAGGACAAACGTTCTGAAAATATTGTTTATGGAAAATATGTAATATGTTTTAATACACATTCTTGTAACACTGAGAGAAAACGTTTTGCGATCAACTTGGAATATCCTTATGATGTTATTTGTCCTTGATAAACATTCTAATGTTTTTTGTAACCTTTAAATAATGTTATAATCACAACAAGAAAAACTGACATTTTAACGTTCTTAGAATTTTAAAAATAAATGTCCAAATAATGTTATTTTTTTGGGTGAAAATAAAGTTAGCAGAATGTGTAAAACATTTTTGGTAACCTTTAAATATAATCACAGCCACGAAAACAGGACATTTCAATGTTTAGAAATCTTTCAAAAAATGTTCCACAGTGTTTTATATAACCTAAATTTGTTATCGCGCAGGAAACTTTTAAACAGCACATCAATGAACATCAAACTAATATGTGACACTGGAGCACAAAATCAGTCTTATGTCTCTGGGGTATATTTGTAGCAATAGCAACAATACATTGTATGGGTCACAATTAAACATTTCTCTTTTATGCCAAAACAATTAGGATATTAAGTAAAGATACTGTTCCATGAAGATATTTTGTAAATGTCCTACCGTAAATATATCAAAACTTAATTTTTTATTAGTAATATGCAATGCTAAGAACTTCATTTGAACAACTTTAAAGATGATTTTCTCAATATTTTGATTTTTTTTTTTTGCTCCCTCAGATTCCAGATTTTCAGATATTTGTATCTCAGCCAAATATTGTTCTATCCGAACAAACCATACATCAATGGAAATATTATTCAGCTTTTCGGATGATGTATAAATCTCAATTCGAAAAATTGACACTTAAGACTGGACTGGTTTTGTGGTCCAGGTTCCCACCTGGTTTAAAATAGTTCCATTATTGTGTTTTGAGAAGATTAATAAAGACCAGAAAACTCTGAACATTTGTTCATGCCTTTGAGAGAAGCTTGCCAGAACACCCTGTTAGCTGAGCTGAACTATTGATTAGAAACTAAAATCCTGAATATTTCATATCGCCTGTTTCTCGGTGTTTGTGAGTGAAATCAGAGCGGCATTGTTTCAAGATTCTGCTGGACCAGACCCAGCCACTTCCTCTCTGACTACAGGAAGTGACATCATTGCCTGTTTACGACAGGAGCTTGGGTGAGTGTTTGGAGGAGACCTGCACATGAAGCACAGAGCGGCTGAACTACAGTGAACCTGGCAGAGCTGCATGTCTGAATGTAAGTGGAGTATCTGTGTGTGTCACCGCTGCTGTTTGCTCATCAGTCAATACAAACTTCACCCCAAATCACACAAAACCTCCACCGAGCGCGCTGCAGGGCCTGCTGACGGCGAGCGTGGCAGGACAGTGTGAAGATCTGCAGATGTGTTTGGCTCTGATCGTCAGTTTCTGTCATATTTACTGCAGTTACAGGAAAACTGATGAATCCAATTAAACACGAAAGAGACCGAAAATGAGCGAGTCTCATGAGCAGAACATGTGCAGCAAATTCTGAAATTCGCTTTTATTCAAGGAAACTAAGCTATTTTACAAACTGAAAGAAGTTAGAATGCTCAGAAATTGCTAGTAATTTTCACAAACAGTTACAAAGAATGGCATGTATCGCACTGAATTAACGTGACATTTGAAGTCATACAACATGTAATACATTCTTATTACTGTGATGTGCTTTTTGAATTTATTTGTAATTCTCACTATTTTCGGTGATTATTCTATTTTGTTAACCAAATTACAGTCAAATATTACTGTATTAATACAATTTTAATTGAAATTGGCATAATGTGAATCATTACAAAAAAGTACCACTGTATAAATACTTTTACAATATAGTAAATCAGTGTTTTTCTTGCTTAAGAGTAACGCACATTTCTGCAAGATAAATTAAAATAATTTAACAATGTAAAAAAAACTAAAATTCTGAAAAATAGGCTTTTGATTTGAGGGGAAAATGACACACATACTCTCACACACAAACTCTCACATCCACCCACACACTCACACACACACACTCACACACACACACACCACACACACAACACACACACACACACACACACCTGACCATCACACTCACACACACACACACACGCTTCACACACACACACACACACAGCTGTCACACACACAACACACATTCACTTGCTGTCTCTCTCTCACACACACACAACACACACACAACCCACACTCACCCACTCACTCACACACACACACACACACCCACCACACTCACTCACTCACCTCCACACACACCCACACACCACGACACTCACAAGCACACACACACACTCACACACAACACACACAACACACCTCCACACACACACATACACACACACACACAACACACACACACACACACACACACACACATACTCTCTCACACACACACACACAACACACTCTCACACACACACCACACACACACACTCACACCTCACACACACACCCTCACAACACCACACCACACACACACACACACACACACACCACACACACACATCACACACAACACACACACACACCACACCACACTCACTCACTCCCAGCACACACACAACAACACCACCACAACCACTCACACACACACTTACACACACACACATACACACACACAACCACACACACACACTCACACACACACACTCTGACACACACACACTCACACACACACTACACACCACACACACCACACCCACCCACACCCTCACACACACACACACACACACACACACACCACCACACAAACACACACACACACACACACTCTACACACTCACTCTACACACACACACACACACTCCATCTCACACACACACACACACACTACACCCACACACACATGTATCAGGTCATATCAGGTCAGTTTCACTTGTTTCCAGCACTGTCCTCATCTGACTTCAGATGACTTCTCGTGTGTGTGTATGAGTGTGAGTGTGTGTGTTTGTGTGAGTGTGTGTGGGTGTGTGTGGGTGTTGGTGTGTGTGTGGAATGTGTGTGTGTGTGTGTGTGTGTGTATGAGAATAGACGAGACCCACAATGGACGTCATGCATCTATCTATATGCTAAACTCCTCACTGGACGCAGTGACAGATAAATGATTCACACTCAATCTCTCCACGTGTTCTTCTGAAGGTTACTTTCCTCCCACAATCCACAAAGAAACACAGAGTTTCACTTTAAGAGCACGCTCGAGCAAGTTATTATCATTCACTAAAACCATTAAAAAAATCATTACTGGAAATATGCATTAACTGAAACAAAAAAAGGTTCATTTCAATGAGTCAGTTCAAATGGATCTGAGTGAATACTTCAGAGTGAACTGACTCCTTCACACCCTGTGGCTGTGATCACGCAGAGCTCAGTGCTGGATAAGAGCGTCTGACTGCAGTAAACGTGCTCCATCTGTCCCGCTTCTCGCTCTGGAAGTCATTCAAGCGTGTGCTGCATCTTAATTCGGCTGTAAGCTCAGACTCACAAACATATGGAGCCGCGTGAGCCGCTTATGAGCCACATTATACTGACCTGCTGCGGGTGTGTGTGTGGGTGTGGTGTGTGTTGTGTGTGTGTGTGTGGTGTGTGAGTGAGTGAGTGAGTGTGGTGTGAGTGTGTGTGTGTGTGTTTGTGTGTGGTGTGTGAGTGAGTGAGTGAGTGTGAATGAGAGTGTGTGTGTGTGTGAGTGTGTTTGTGTGTGTGTTTGTGAGTGTGTGTGTTGTGTGTGTGTGTGTGTGAGTGTGTGTGGTGTGTGTGTTGTGTGTGTGTGAGTGTTGTGGGTGTGTGTGTGTGTGAGGAGTGTGAGTGGTGTGTGGTGTTGTGTGTTTGTTGTGTGATGAGTGTGTGTGTGTGCATAGAGGTCTTGTTTTAATACCACTGAGAACCCTCAGAAATACTTTTGAATTGTTTTCATTTTGGGCTTCATTTAGTTAATGTTATAGTAGTTTTGTTGTTGTATTACTGATAATTTTTTTGTCTACATATTTTTTTATTATCACTTTATTCATGTTCAGCTATTATTATTTTAAATAAATTGTTATTATATATAAAATATTCATTTTTTTATATGTGTAATAATATTTTAATTTATGGAATGAGAATGTTGCTTCGGAAACTATAGCTGAAATAAATAAGTTTTTTTAAAAGCTATATTTTATTTAATTAGTTTACTTCAAGTCATGGCAAGTTTTTCTATGGTTTTAGTAAAGTATAATAACGCTGGTGTGGCTCAAATCACTGAATGCAGATGATGACACAGCATAGACTTCACATGAAGTTAATTCTAATGACAAATACAAACGCTACGAGAAAATGTTCTGCATTTTTCAAAGGTAAAGTGGATGTTGAGCTTCTCAGTGGAGTATGTGAGGATGAATGGAGGGTGAATATACAGGCAGTTTATTTCCTCCAAACTAAACAGTGAACAGAAAGCGAGACGGTCAGTAAACGCTGGGAAGGAGATGTTTGAGCGAGAGCGGATCTGTTGCCCTGTTACTGCTTTATTAACTGTGTGCTTGGAGAGACTCGGGACGGACAAAGACTCGAAGCTGACAAACGCTTCCTTCTCTCGCGCTGCGTCCCACCGAACATTCAATCAAACGTTCATAATCATCATAGTTCTTTCGATCTCACAGTCACCATACAGCTCAGGCTGACCAATACTGTACAGCGATCAAATCATACCATAAACATTTATAAAACAACAATGACTGATACTTTGTTTTGTTCTGTCTAATTTAAAAATAAAATTTAACTGTTCTTCTCACAACAGTTACATACAAATACAACTTACTGTGCTTATATATATTATATTTAAACATAAAAATATCATAAATTCTAAAATACTATTTATATGGTACAATAAAATAATTAAGACCTCATTGCATAAATTATACTTATCTGTCTGTCTATCTATCTAGCTTTGAGAGGAGAGAGAGAGTGATTGTTATTTATTTTATTATATATATATTATATATATAATAAAAAGTAATATACACGCATAACATATAATACACAATTGTATTCACCATAAATCCCAATATCATAAAAATACATCATTTTTATCAATTATAAAAAATTTACTAAATTATTAAATATGACATTAAACATATAAATACAATGACATAAAATTCATATATATTTATATCTAATCTACATTTATATATATTTAAAATTTTTAGATTTCATATACTGTATATTAAATATAAAAAGTATATATGGTAAATACTCTCTTGCTAATCAGATGTACCATGTTGTGGCGTTTGAGAGCAGTTTTTAGGTGTCTCACAAACTAAAACAGAAAAGAGTCTAATGATTGACTGTCTAGCTGCTTTCAGACTGGTTTTGCTTCCACACACCTGTAAACTGCATTAGATTGATTCATCTCAACACTTAATTCATACACATCTGCATGTTTGAACATGAAGAGTCGCAAATGACAAATAGATCCAGTTAGATTGTAAGTGGTTTCCTCAGACGAGGTGTGCTCAGATGTTACTTCCACCGATTCCACATGCTGACGTCTGTCTGTGACTAATAAACACACGAAAAACTGTGTGTTGACGTCTTGTTTAGAGAGTGAAAACAGTCAAGAACACATCGACGTCAGATTTAAAATAAGACGAAACCCAGACAACTTCTACAAACATCAGCTAAAAACAGCAGCTGAGTGAAAGCCATCGCAAAAACACCTAAGAAAGGCCTGAAGATATTTCCACAAATAGTTTGTGTTTGTTTTAAAAGTGCCCAAAGGTGTCTGAAAATGTCTTCAGGCCGCTGTATATCATGTGCTGGAACGATAAAGACAGGCTGAAGTAAAAGAGCTTTTATAAGGCGAGTGATTCTGACACATTCATGGCTCTTCATGTTGAAATGAAAGATTCGGCCGCCGAGGGTTTAATGCGCTGCGAGAGAGAGGAAAACATGAAATGAGAGCAGGGACACACACACACACACACACACACACACCACGCACACACAGACACATACACGCACTCACAAACACGCACTCACGCACACACACTCACACTCTCTCACACCTCAAACACAAGCACACACACACACACACACCCACAAGCACACACACACACACACACAAACAAAAAAACACACACACACACACACACACACACCTACACACAAACACACACACACACACAAAAACACTCTCACACACACACACACACACAACTCTCTCACACACACACACACACACCCAGACACAAACACCAAACACCCACCAACACACACACACAAACACACACACCACACAAACACACACACACAAACACACACCAACACACACAAACGCACAAACCCACACCACACAACAAACACACACACCACACACTTCACCACACACACACACACACACACACACACTCTCACACAACCACACACACACACACAAACACACCACACACACACACTCAGGGCGGCTGTAACTCCTCCTCGTTCAGCAGATAAAGAATGTTAATGACTGGAGGTGGTTTAAAGCTGTTCTGTCTCCTCCTGGCACTGAATCCAGCTTTAAACACTTCCAGAACTCAGACCCAAACCCATCCGTCTGTCTGTCAAACCAGTTCAGAGCGACTGTCGTTTCTCCTTTAGCTGAGATGCTTGTTATGGTTCCTTTAAATTCACCGCTGCATTAACAATAACAACTTCAAATATATTATTAAAATAACTTTCTCGGATCAACTTGATGAGAACTAAAAAAGATGTCGTATATATATATAGGACAGGTGCATATCAATAAATTAGAATGTCGTGGAAAAGTTCATTATTTCAGTAATTCAAAAACTCAAATTGTGAAACTCGGGTATTAAATAAATTAAATGCACACAGAATGAAGTAGTTTAAGTCTTTGGTTATTTTAAGTGTGATGATTTTGGCATATTAACAACTTGAACTTTTCCACAACTTTTTAATTTATTGAGATGCACCTGTATATGGGGTAAGCGATTTTTCAAAAACGCTTTAGAAAACTGATTCGGGCCGAATAGCAAAACAAACTTGTAGCCAATCAGCAGTAAGGGGCGTGTCTACTCGTGATGAGGAGGAGAGAGAGTTCAGTGCACAGGACAGACATTAGCCCAGCGACAGAAAGATAGAGATGGCGGATAAAAAAAAAAAAGAGGAAAACGTCTGCGGAACAAAAAAATGCTTCAGGCAAGAAGTAGGACCCGTGTAAATAACGGATCAGCTTTCCAGCACTGGAGAGAAATCAAGGAGCGGAAGGCCTGCGATCGGACGCCGAGGCTGCTTTGTTTCTTCTCCCCGATCGGTGGTAAACCGGTCGGCGCCGCATCCCCTAAAGCTGTATAGTACACGGGACGCGACAAAGCAACCGTTGAAAATCATTAGAAATGTGTGTCAATACGTCATGAATGGAACGCAGCAGCAGTTTTCAGCGGGGATTTGTCGTTTGCGCGCCGCATCCAGTGACACCATAGATAAAGATATATATATCTATGCTGTAGACAGACTCAATGATTATTGGTTTTGCTTTGTTTGACAGAACTAATCGTTGCCTGGGTTGTGCACGTATGTGTGGGGTGGAGCTATCGAAATAGGGGCGAGACACTTTTGGGGTAGGGACGTGTTTGTTTTTTTGGTGATTTGAAATATCAACATTGTCTATCAGAAATCACTTACCCCACCTTTAATACAACTAGTTGACTAAACTTACAATTTAAAGCAATTTAAGAAATTTAATTATTTTACAATGTGTCTCATAACCGTTCATGTGCACTGCAAACAACAAATACAACTAGTGTTATTTTAGCATCATTGAGATACTATTATAGATTTTATTAATATTTTGAAATAGTTTTTAATTTTAAATTTTCTGTTTATATAATATATATATATAATATCCAATTTTCAACTTTCTTAAAGTGAATTTGTGGGATTTTTTCATATTTTAATGTCTATATAGCTTCTTTTTTTATACATTTTTAGTTCAGTTTTAGTTTGTCGTTTACGTTAAGTTACTATAATCATTAGATTATATACATTAAGTTACTAAATAAAACTAAATGGAAATGAGAAATGTTTGACTAGCAATTAGCTGAAATAAAATATTTTTTTTTTCAGTTAACATATATTTATTTCAAGAAACAAAAACACAAAAATGTTTGGTTTTAGTTAAGTATAAAAACCCTAAATACAACTGATCTAAAACTGAGATTTAGAGAATGTGTTGTGACTGTAAAGTATTAAAACAACATTTAACTCAATTTAAGAATATCTGAGGGGAAACAAGACCAAAGATGTATTTTTTGCGTGTGTTCAGTTTTAACCAGTAATATGTGTTTGTGAGGTTTTTGTACGGCGGTGAATCAGGGCCAAACAAGATCTCCTCAAAGAACCTGCTGTAGATTCTGATGAACAACACCTACACAAGAGCTCGAACGCTACTCTGCTTTATTTCTGGAATTTTCACATGCACTGATAAAATTCCTAGACCGCCCGGTGTGGATGTGAGTGTGGGTGTGTGGTGGGTGAGTGTGGTGTGAGTGTGTGTGTGTGTGTGAGAAAGAGAGAGAGAGAGAGAGTGTGTGTGAGTGGGAGTGTGTGTGTGTGTGAGTGTGGGTGTGTGTGTGTGAGAGTGTGTGTGAGTGGGAGTGTGTGTGAGTGTGGGGGTGTGTTGTGTGTGAGGAGAGAGAGTCAGATGAGAGTGTGTGTGAGGGGTGTGGAGTGGGGTGGGTGTGTGTGTGTGTGTGTGTGTGTGAGTGTGTGTATGTGAGAGAGAGAGATAGTGTGTGTGTGTGTGAGTGTGAGTGGGGGTGTGTGAGTGTGTGTGTGTGAGAGAAAGAGAGGGAGAGATGGTGTATATGTAGGTGGTGAAGTATTTGAGATTCACACTATCATCTAGCAACGACCCACACAGCTCACTCATACTCATACACACTCACACACACACACACACACAATGACACACACACACACACACACACAAACTCCCAAACACACACCACACACACACACACGCACACACTCTCTCTCTATCGACACACCCACTCACACACCAAACAAAACACACACACACAAACAAAACACACACACACACACAAAAAAACCACACACTCACACAAAACAAACAAAACACACACCTTTATCACACAAACACACAAACACAAACAAACAATACACACACACACACTCACACAAACCACACACACTCACACACACACACCCACACACAACAACACACAACTCACTCACTCATTCACTCACTTCACTTACACATTCTATAGATTTTATTGTAGTTTATTTGTGTTTATTGTGTGTATTTTATTATTATTTAATAATTAGAGTGCTGTCAAACACGATTAATCGCAATTATTCACATCTAAGTTTTTGTTTACATAATATGTGTACTGTGTATATTTATGTATATATAAATACACACAAATGCATGTGTATATTTAAGAAAAATATGTTGTTTATGTATTAAATATATTTATATATAATATAACTTATATGAATATAAATATATACATGTAAATACAAATATGTACTGCATGTGTGTGTATATTTATATACATAATAAATATACACCGTACACACACATTATGTAAACAACTTTTATTTGGATGTGATAAATCGCCGATTAATGTTTAACATCACAATTTTATAATTTATTTAACTTATTAATATTGTAAGTTTATTATTATATATTTGTTTTCACTGTAATTTTGGTTAAATATCTATAGTATTTATCAGATGTTTTTTTAAATATGTTAAAAGTTTTAATTAGTTTTTTAGTTTAGTTTTATTAATTTTAGCTTAATGAGTTTAATGATGCATTGGCAACTAGCTGAAACAAAATAATTTTTTTCAAGTTTTTTTTCATGGTTCTAGTTTTAGTTAACGATGATAACCCTGGCTCTCGGTTATCTCTAAATGAGACGCACGTGAGATTACTGGAGCAGACGTCTCTCTGCTGCTGAGATATTAAAGAGATCTCATGTGACTCTCTCTCTCAGTTATCTGCCAAGCAGTTCATGTTTTTCCTCAGAAACGCTGCCAACATCTTTCCTCGGCGCGCAGAATAAGCCCTCGATTCTCTCTCTTGTAAAGCACCTTTTTACTGCTGGCCTCTCCGCAGAAAAACACACATTTCCAAATAATGACTCCGGCCTGCCAAGATCTCTCCCGGCGCTGCCAGCTTTCCTTCAGAGAGACAGAGATCATATGGAAAGATATTGTGGAGATTTCTAGGGTCGAAGAAAAGCGCAAGGTTAAAGGTCGAGACTATAGAAGCGGAAAATTGAGAAGTGGAGAAGAGCTACAGAAATCCAGACTCTAACATCAAGAGCTGAACACTTATTATTTCTAATACTCCAGTTCCTGTCATGTACATGTGAAGCTGAAAACAGGAACTTTCACATGAAACCAGATCTGGACCGTTTAAAAAACAAACCTTGAAGAACATTGTAACTACATGTCAGAGGAAAATTAAAATGATAAAGCATAGGACGAAAAATTGAAAAATTTCATTTTTTAGTTTTGTGAGAAAAAAAGTCAGAATGGCGAGATATAAAACTGCAGTCGTGAGAAAGTCTGAATTCTGACTTTCTTTTTTGCAATTCTAAGGTTACATCTTGTAATTTTAAAGAATAAACATTTTTTAAAAAGGCAATTGCAACGTTTTCATCTCACA
>JADLZN010001540.1:0-63959 GCA_018155175.1 Sinocyclocheilus anophthalmus | reverse complement strand
ACTTCATGACAAACAAGCAGTGTTTATAACAAATAATATAATTACTGGCACAGCGGCCCAGTAAATGTCCTCACTTGTGTAATTTGCAGCTTACATCGTGACGTGAATGATAGCTACTTAGGTCGATATACAATTTTTTTTTGTACATCGACCTTTTTCTAACGGTTCCCCTAAGTAAAAATATTACTCATCTGAGTGCAAGATATTTCACTGCAGTGCAAGATTGAAGTGAATCACTCACCTGTTCCATTTATTATAATTGAAGAAGTGAAGATCTGGAAGGGTAGCGTGTTGTTTCTGGCTGCTCGAACTACAGTGTTCACTATCTGGGTGCTATTGGGTAGAACAGCGTCCGCTCCGAATACAACATCCATGCTGTTTCGGATCTTGGGCACACTCCTTAATTTTACACCGGCATCACTGGAGAGAGTTTGGAATCAAGATTCATTAATGAAAACTGTGTTATGTTGAGTCAGTAGCTATATTCAAGAAAGCACCAGCATATTCATACCTGAAGTCTGTTACGGATATGGTGCTGAATGATGTAGGGTAATCAGCCAGGAAGAAAGGTTCAAGCTGCAAAACAAGAGTTGTTTGTCAAAATTGGCTTTCTTTTGTAAAAGCATGTTTCCCATAATTCATAAGTAGACACGTCACACTCACCCCTGTTTTTATCAGCGAAGCCCTGTTCTGAAATTCAGTAGAACTTTTATTTGAAAGAGCAGCCACAAAGTTTCCGTTGGTGAGGATTGTCAGCGGAATTATCTGCACTGATTCTACACAAAAAAAGTAATTGATAATTAAAGAAAAAGTAGTTGCACAGAACTTTTCTAGGTAAGTTAACATTGTAAAATCTTAGAAATCTGGCAGATCTAAATCAACTTACTAATGACAGTAATAGAGGTGGCATCAATGGTGAGGTTGAAGCCCGCAGTTGAATCAGCCGCTGCTTCTTTTAGAGTCTCCACAATGTCGGTGTTGCTGGGGATCGGTTCAGTGGACTCTTCGCTAAACACTAACTTAACCTCTGCCTGTACGTTTGATTCTTCCCGGGTCCTGAAAAAAGCTCTGGAAAGAAAAGATACATTTTACAGATTATATTTACATCCATGCATATGATCTGAGTGTTAGTTTGTGATGCAGAGATGGAAGAAAGCTGTTTTTTTGTTGTTTCTTTTTATGTGCAACTTAAAATATAACCGTAAACGGTTAGGAAAGCTACATAGACATAAACTTTTATAAAGGAGAGAAAATCTTGCCAGATTTTGTGCTGTTGACAGTAGTGAGTGTAGTTATATAAATATATGACAATATATAAAAAGAGTATTTAGCCCTTTTAGCCAGGGAGTTGTAAATGAATCAAACATTTATATGAATACACTGTAAATGCATTGATAAAAGTGGTACAAATGCAACATTAAGTTTACGACATGAAAAATACAAAAACTGACATGAAGGCTATGATGTGTAAATTAACATGAAAACATGCAGTGTAAATTAATAAAGTAATCATTTAAAGTATTGAATCAAACTTTTTACTTACATGAATGCAATCACGATGGTCCTGATGAAACGAGATCCAAACTTTTTCTTATAGATTTCATCAAACTGTGAAAACAGTAAGTCAGGTTTAGGAATGTTTCCTAATATTATATGAAACGATTCCATTTTTATAGAAGTAGATCATACTGTTTTTTAAGAGTACTATACAATTGAAAAAGTGCTAAAACAAAAAGTTTATATTTTTTTTCCTTCCCAAAACTTTCAGGCAAGTCCAAAAGTGAATTCAGAGTTTTGCTTTAGAATTTTACTATTGTTAAAAAAAAAGCAAATAATTATGTGTATCTTTGCAAATGCTTTTGTTTCTGTAAATCACTGTACTGTTCTGCCACATACCATAGTCTCTACTTTTGTGGCAAGGCTTTTAAATTCTGGAGTTTGAGGGTTTGACAGTGCTGGAACAAACACCACTATAATGACAATCTGTATCTCAACAGTTGGCTGAGGTCGTGCTGGTGCTTTTGTTGTGGTTGTGGTTGTTGTGGTTGTTGTTGTTGTGGTTGTTGTTGTTTTTGCTGCTGTTGTTTTAGGATTGGCTGTAGATGTTGTGGTTGCTGTTGTATTAGGATTGGCTGTAGATATTGTGGTTGCTGTTGATGCTGTTGTATTAGGATTGGCTGTAGATATTGTGGTTGCTGTTGATGCTGTTGTATTAGGATTGGCTGTAGATATTGTGGTTGCTGTTGATGCTGTTGTATTAGGATTGGCTGTAGATGTTGTGGTTGCTGTTGTATTAGGATTGGCTGTAGATGTTGTGGTTGCTGTTGATGCTGTTGTATTAGGATTGGCTGTAGATGTTGTGGTTGCTGTTGTATTAGGATTGGCTGTAGATGTTGTGGTTGCTGTTGTATTAGGATTGGCTGTAGATGTTGTGGTTGCTGTTGTTGCTGTTGTATTAGGATTGGCTGTAGATGTTGTGGTTGCTGTTGATGCTGTTGTATTAGGATTGGCTGTAGATGTTGTGGTTGCTGTTGTATTAGGATTGGCTGTAGATGTTGTGGTTGCTGTTGTATTAGGATTGGCTGTAGATGTTGTGGTTGCTGTTGTATTAGGATTGGCTGTAGATATTGTGGTTGCTGTTGATGCTGTTGTATTAGGATTGGCTGTAGATGTTGTGGTTGCTGTTGTATTAGGATTGGCTGTAGATGTTGTGGTTGCTGTTGATGCTGTTGTATTAGGATTGGCTGTAGATGTTGTGGTTGCTGTTGATGCTGTTGTATTAGGATTGGCTGTAGATGTTGTGGTTGCTGTTGTATTAGGATTGGCTGTAGATGTTGTGGTTGCTGTTGTATTAGGATTGGCTGTAGATGTTGTGGTTGCTGTTGTATTAGGATTGGCTGTAGATGTTGTGGTTGTTGTTGTTGTTTTTGCTGCTGTTGTTTTAGGATTGGCTGTAGATGTTGTGGTTGCTGTTGTTGCTGTTGTATTAGGATTGGCTGTAGATGTTGTGGTTGCTGTTGTATTAGGATTGGCTGTAGATGTTGTGGTTGCTGTTGATGCTGTTGTATTAGGATTGGCTGTAGATGTTGTGGTTGCTGTTGTATTAGGATTGGCTGTAGATGTTGTGGTTGCTGTTGATGCTGTTGTATTAGGATTGGCTGTAGATGTTGTGGTTGCTGTTGTATTGGGTTGGCTTGTGGCTGTAGATGTTGTGGTTGCTGTTGATGCTGTTGTATTAGGATTGGCTGTAGATGTTGTGGTTGCTGTTGTTGCTGTTGTATTAGGATTGGCTGTAGATGTTGTGGTTGCTGTTGTTGCTGTTGTATTAGGATTGGCTGTAGATGTTGTGGTGGTTGTTGTTGTTGCTGCTGCTGTTGTTGTAGGTGTGGTTGTAGTTGTAGTGGAACTGGTAGTTGTGGTGAAGGGCTTCGTTACTGTTGTGTGTGTTTGGTTGTGTTGTAGAATATGAAAAATAAAAATAAAAGTTGAGAAAAATAACTCCAGCAAGATAAAAAAAAAAGCAGTGCAACAGCTTTAGTTAAATAACAACACAGACTAACACAGAAAACACTGTAAATTATTTTGAATGACATACTGATGATGTTCTTTGTTTGACTTACGTGTTACACTGGTGATATTAAGAGTGGCGTTAGCTTCCATAATAGTGTTTTCGATCTTCGCATCACTGGGTAAGGTTCCAAATGTCACATTCATATCAGTGATGATTGACCCCGGACTACAGAAGAGAAAGAGAAGAGAGAATCATTGTCATTTTATTAAATGCAAGGCTTAATACTGAAACCACTTAGGCTATAGCACATTTGGAAGAAGTGTTTATGCTGCTATTTTTGGTTTGCTGTAGTTTTTTGTGGCATTTAAGGGATAGTTCACCCCAAAAATGAAAATTCTGTCATTAATGAATCACCCTCCGGCAAGAGTCGGACAGTAACTAAGTACAATTACTTGAGTATTGTACTTAAGTACAGTTTTTGAGTATCTGTACTTTACTAGAGTATTATTTTTTCTGGAAACTTATGATTTTAACTTCACTACATTTGTAAGACAAATATTGTACTTTTCACTCCACTACATTTATCACGACCTCATTTTTTCTTCTCTAAAAAACTATCTTGGTTTCAAACACGTTAGTCAGTGTATTCAGCAGGTGTAATGTATTGTAAATTGCTTCAGAAGTATTGCAAGTACTAAGTACAACAATAAAACAGTGCATTGACAAAAAAAAGGAAATTTACTTTTAAAAGAAGTACTTTCTGTAATGGTACCGTAAGTACAAATCTTCTTAAACTTTTATTGCTAATGGAGTAATTTGCCAGCAGTATCGTACTTTAACTCAAGTAAGGAGTTGAGTCACTTTGTGCGCCCTCGCCCTCATGTCGTTCTAAACCTGTAAGACCTTAGTTCATCTTCAGAGCACAAATGAAGATATTTTTGATGAAAACCGAAAGCTCTCTGCCCTCCATAGACAGTAATGCAACTGCCATGTTCAAGGCCCAGAAAGGTAGTAAGGACTTCGTTAGAAAAGTCCATGTGACATCAGTGGTTCCGATATTAGATTTTGGAGATTACCCCAGAACGTAATCAACGTAAATCAGCGTTGTTTACGGTGATTACGGTGCTGGAGTAACTCTACAAAAATGGTGGAAGAATGTAAATGCGGAGGAGAGGAATTGTTGAATAAAGTTGTTATTTTTGTTTTCTTTGCTCAAAAAAAGTATTCTCGTAGCTTCGTGATATTATGGTTGAACCCCTGATGTCATATGGATTATTTTACTGATGTCCTTGCTAAGTTTCTGGACCTGGGAACATTGCAGTTATGTTGCTGTCTATGGAGGGCCTGAGAGCTCTCGAATTTAATCAAAAATACCGTAATTTGTGTTGCGTAGATGAAACGAAGGGTACGGGTTGGGAACGACATGAGGGGGAGAATTAATGACAGAATTTTTGGCGTGAAATAACCTTGTTAAGTCTTGCAGATGCGTGTATTAAATGCTTCATTAAAACATTGTTTCAGATGTTATTATATATTTCCTTGGAAAACCAGTTATATAATATATAAAATAACAATTGTAGGAGTTACAAACATTCTTTTGCAGATTTTGTTGCCTTGTCATTCATGTGACCCCCAAAAGGAATGTTTGGGACACAAAAATTTTAATTTCTTACAGAAAATAAGCAGAAAATGTTTAATAGCTGGTCTAGATTTTTCTGGAAACCCCTAAGACTTTGGGTTTTCCGGAAAATGAAAATGAAATGTTTCATATTTAAAGGGAAGAAAGCTCACCGAACCGAAAACTGCCCGGTCCTTTGAAGGAGGGAAATTCTTTTGTAAAGAGTGGTGGTCAAACTGTGGAGGAAAAACAGGATGCAGTTCAGGTTCAATATTAGGTGCGATATGATTAAACCCACAGAATAGAAATAAATAAAAAAATACAACACTAATACTAATACTTTATTATCACATGATCACCATATTGACTCATGATCACTGATCGGCCGAGCAAGCTGCCACAGATGTTACTTGTTCTATTTTTATTTTTATTTTTATTTTTAGATTCACAGATGCTCTTGAGAAATGACTGCCAAAAGCAAAGTGCATCGGCTGTTCTTTGAACATTTTTAACATTTATTGGTATAATTCTGTATTAATGTCATTCTTTAACATTTAACAGTAAAAATTAATAGTAAAATTTGGACTAATTGTTAAAAAGCAGCATATTAATATTTACACCAGGGCACCAATAAAATAGAATGATATTTGCACTGGAGTAAAAAATAACGTACATTACTGTCTATGTGGGGTGCAGTTAGTTTGCACCAGTGTTGGGCAGTAACTAGTTACTAGTAACGCATTACTGTAATAGTATTTATTTCCCTGGTAACTAGTAGTGTAACTAATTACTGATCAAATGTAAGTAAAAATATTACAGTTACCATCCAAAAAAAAAAAAAAAAAGGCTAATTACGTTGTGTCACCAACTGCCAAGATGTGACATTACAAAAATTCAGTCAAGATTTTTCATAACTGTTCATAACGTCACCAATGCAGCAAGCTAGCTTAGTCTGACGATGGAGAAGCCCACATCATACATCGGCTGGAAATACAGCCATTATTTTAATTTTTTAGAGATAAAATATCAGTCACATGTAAATTGTGGAGTGGTACTAAGAATAGACTTATATCTGTAACTTTCAGATGTATCAAATGTATTCACAGGTTGCAAAATATCACACATTTTTGGGGGATGTAATGGAAAAGTAGTGTCACTAGTAGTGTAACTAATTACTTCTAGCCGAGAGTAATAAGTGAAGTCATAATATTACTTTTGAAAGGAGTAACTACTGAAGTAATGAGTAATATATTACATTTTTTGAGTAACAAGCCCAAAACTGGTTTGCACTATTATCTACATTAGGGTGCAAAATGAAATACTGAATACATTCAAATGCAAATAGTTTGTTACTATTTAACTTGTGGTGCAAACTGCATGCTTTAAATATTTGCCATGCAACGTACCGTATCTTTGACTTTCTTTTCTCTGTTTTTATATGCTTCTGAAGCTGGATTTGACAGATCAGAGACAAAATTTTCACTGCTGGAAAAACTAACAAAAACTGTCTGGGTTGTGTCTGGGGTTGTTGGTGATTGAGCTTTGGTTGTGGTTGTTGGTTCTGTTGTAGATGTTAAAACAGTTGTGGTTGTTGGTTCTGCTGTAAATGTTAAAACAGTTGTTGTTGTTGGTTCAGCTGTAGATGTTAAAACAGTTGTGGTTGTTGGTTCAGCTGTAGATGTTAAAACAGTTGTGGTTGTTGGTTCAGCCGTAGATGTAAGTTGTGTTGTTGTTTCTGTAGGAAGGGCTGTAGTTGTAAGCTGAGATGTAATTGTAGGTGAGTTTGTTGTAACCTCAGTTGTAGATTGAGCTGTACTTGTTGTAGGTAGGGATGTTATTGCTGTCTGTGTTGCGGTGCTTTGTTCAGATGTAGTTGATTGTTCTGTTGTAGATGATAAAACAGTTGTGGTTATTGGTTCTGTTGTAGATGTTAAAACATTTGTTGTTGTTGGTTCAGCTGTAGATGTTAAAACAGTTGTTGTTGTTGTTGTTGGTTCAGTTGTAGATGTTAAAACAGTAGTGGTTGTTGGTTCAGCTGTAGATGTTAAAACAGTTGTGGTTGTTGGTTCTGCTGTAGATGTAAGTTGTGTTGTTGTTGTTTCTGTAGGAGGGGCTGTAGTTGTAAGCTGAGATGTAGTTGTAGGAGAGTTTGTTGTAACCAGGGTTGTAGATTGAACTGTACTTGTTGTAGGTAGGGATGTTGTTGCTGTCTGTGTTGTGGTGCTTTGTTCATATGTAGTTGATTGTTCTGTTGTAGATGTTAAAACAGTTGTTGTTGTTGTTGTTGGTTCAGTTGTTGATGTTAAAACAGTTGTTGTTGTTGTTGTTGGTTCAGTTGTTGATGTTAAAACAGTTGTTGTTGTTGTTGTTGGTTCAGTTGTTGATGTTAAAACAGTTGTTGTTGTTGTTGTTGGTTCAGTTGTTGATGTTAAAACAGTTGTGGTTGTTGGTTCTGCTGTAGATGTAAGTTGTGTTGTTGTTGTTTCTGTAGAAGGGGCTGTAGTTGTAAGCTGAGCTGTACTTGTTGTAGGTAGGGATGTTGTTGCTGTCTGTGTTGCGGTGCTTTGTTCAGATGTAGTTGATTGTTCTGTTGTAGATGGTGGAAGCAGCGTGTGTTGGTTTCTGCCGTAGATGTGAATTGTGTTGTTGCTGGTATAGAAGGGCCTGTAGTTGTAAGCGGGGAGGAGTTGTAGGTGAGGTTGTTGTAACAGGGTTGTAGATGGGCTGTACTTCTTGTAGTAGGGATTGTGTGGCTGTCTGTTTGTTGTGCTTTGTTCGATGTAGTTGATGTTCTGTGGTAGATGTTAAAACAGTGGTGCGTTGTTGGTTTTCTGTTGTAGATGTTAAACACAGTTGGGTTGTTTGGTCTTTCTGCTGTAGATGTAAGTTGTATTGGTGTTGTCTGTAGGAGGGGCAGAGTGTAAGCTGAGATGTAGTTGTAGCTGGTTTATCTAACATGTAGATTCAGTGGTTGCAGTTAGGTGAGTTTTGTGATCAGGTGTTGTGCGGTGGCAGTTGTTGTACGAGAGTTTCAGTTGTTGCCTGAACAGATGGTATCAGTTTTGTGTCACTTTGGAGAATGTTGTCGTTTGTGAATGGGACTTGATGTAACAAGTTTTGTACCCAAAGGGTGTAGACTGAAGCTGTACTTGTGTAGGGTAAGAGTTGTTGTGTCGGTGTTGTTGTGCGTGTTCAGATGGGTTGATGTTCTTTGTAGATGTAAACCAGTTGGGTTGTTGGTTCAGTTGTTGATGTTAAAACAGTTGTGGTTGTTGGTTTTGCTGTAGATGTTAAAACAGTTGTGGTTGTTGTTTCCGCCGTAGATGTAAGTTGTGTTTTTGTTTCTGTAGGAGGGGCTGTAGTTGTAAGCTGAGATGTAGTTGTAGGTGAGGTTGTTGTAAACAGGGTTGTAGATTGAGCTGTACTTGTTGTAGGTAGGGATGTTGTTGATGTCTGTGTTGTTGTGCTTTGTTCAGATGTAGTTGATTGTTCTGTTGTAGATGATAAAACAGTTGTGGTTGTTGGTTCAGCCGTAGATGTTAAAACAGTTGTGGTTGTTGTTGGTTCAGTTGTAAATGTTAAAACAGTTGTGGTTGTTGGTTCAACCGTAGATGTAAGTTGTGTTGTTGTTTCTGTAGGAAGGGCTGTAGTTGTAAGCTGAGATGTAGTTGTAGGAGAGTTTGTTGTAACCAGGGTTGTAGATTGAGCTGTACTTGTTGTAGGTAGGGATGTTGTTGCTGTCTGTGTTGTTGTGCTTTGTTCAGATGTAGTCGATTGTTCTGTTGTAGATGTTAAAACAGTTGTTGTTGTTGGTTCTGTTGTAGATGTTAAAACAGTTGTGGTTGTTGTTTCCGCCGTAGATGTAAGTTGTGTTTTTGTTTCTGTAGGAGGGGCTGTAGTTGTAAGCTGAGATGTAGTTGTAGGTGAGGTTGTTGTAACCAGGGTTGTAGATTGAGCTGTACTTGTTGTAGGTAGGGATGTTGTTGCTGTCTGTGTTGTGGTGCTTTGTTCAGATGTAGTTGATTGTTCTGTTGTAGATGATAAAACAGTTGTGGTTGTTGGTTCTGCTGTAGATGTAAGTTGTGTTGTTGTTGTTTCTGTAGGAGGGGCTGTAGTTGTAAGCTGAGATGTAGTTGTAGGTGAGTTTGTTGTAACCAGGGTTGTAGACTGAGCTGTACTTGTTGTAGGTAAGGATGTTGTTGCTGTCTGTGTTGTTGTGCTTTGTTCAGATGTAGTTGATTGTTCTGTTGTAGATGTTAAAACAGTTGTGGTTGTTGGTTCAGTTGTAGATGTTAAAACAGTAGTGGTTGTTGGTTCTGCTGTAGATGTTAAAACAGTTGTGGTTGTTGGTTCAGTTGTAGATGTTAAAACAGTTGTGGTGTGGTTCAGCCGTAGATGTAAGTTTTTGTTGGGTTTTTTTGTTTGGGGTTGGTTCTGTAGGAGGGGCAGTAGTTTGTAAGTGAGATTGGGGTAGGTGAGGTTGTTGTAACCAGAGTGGTCGATTGAACTGTACTGGTTGAGGTAGGATGTTGTGATGTGTCTGTGTTGTTTGCTTTGTTCAATTTGTAGTGGATGTTCTGCTGTAGATGTTAAAACCGTTGTGGTTTTTGGTTCAGTTGTAGATGTTAAAACAGTAGTGGTTGTTGGTTCAGCTGTAGATGTTAAAACCGTTGTGGTTGTTGGTTCAGGCGCAGATGTAAGTTGTGTTGTTGTTTCTGTAGGAAGGGCTGTAGTTGTAAGCTGAGATGTAATTGTAGGTGAGTTTGTTGTAACCTCAGTTGTAGATTGAGCTGTACTTGTTGTAGGTAGGGATGTTGTTGATGTCTGTGTTGTTGTGCTTTGTTCAGATGTAGATGTTAAAACAGTTGTGGTTGTTGGTTCAGCCGTAGATGTTAAAACAGTTGTGGTTGTTGGTTCAGTTGTAGATGTTAAAACAGTTGTGGTTGTTGGTTCAGCTGTAGATGTTAAAACAGTTGTTGTTGTTGTTGTTGGTTCAGTTGTAGATGTTAAAACAGTAGTGGTTGTTGGTTCAGTTGTAGATGTTAAAACAGTTGTTGTTGTTGTTGTTGGTTCTGTTGTAGATGTTAAAACAGTTGTGGTTGTTGGTTCAGTTGTAGATGTTAAAACAGTTGTGGTTGTTGGTTCAGTTGTAGATGTTAAAACAGTTGTTGTGGTTGTTGGTTCTGTTGTAGATGTTAAAACAGTTGTTGTTGTTGTTGTTGGTTCAGTTGTTGATGTTAAAACAGTTGTTGTTGTTGTTGTTGGTTCAGTTGTTGATGTTAAAACAGTTGTTGTTGTTGTTGTTGGTTCTGTTGTAGATGTTAAAACAGTTGTTGTGGTTGTTGGTTCTGTTGTAGATGTTAAAACAGTTGTGGTTGTTGGTTCAGTTGTAGATGTTAAAACAGTAGTGGTTGTTGGTTCAGCTGTAGATGTTAAAACAGTTGTTGTTGTTGTTGTTGGTTCTGTTGTAGATGTTAAAACAGTTGTGGTTGTTGGTTCAGTTGTAGATGTTAAAACAGTTGTGGTTGTTGGTTCAGTTGTAGATGTTAAAACAGTTGTGGTTATTGGTTCTGTTGTAGATGTTAAAACATTTGTTGTTGTTGGTTCAGCTGTAGATGTTAAAACAGTTGTTGTTGTTGTTGTTGGTTCAGTTGTAGATGTTAAAACAGTAGTGGTTGTTGGTTCAGCTGTAGATGTTAAAACAGTTGTGGTTGTTGGTTCAGTTGTAGATGTTAAAACAGTTGTTGTGGTTGTTGGTTCTGTTGTAGATATTAAAACAGTTGTGGTTGTTGGTTCTGTTGTAGATGTTAAAACAGTTGTGGTTGTTGGTTCAGTTGTAGATTTTAAAACAGTTGTGGATGTTGGTTCAGTTGTAGATGTTAAAACAGTAGTGGTTGTTGGTTCAGCTGTAGATGTTAAAACAGTTGTTGTTGTTGGTTCAGCTGTAGATGTTAAAACAGTTGTGGTTGTTGGTTCAGTTGTAGATGTTAAAACAGTTGTTGTGGTTGTTGGTTCAGTTGTAGATGTTAAAACAGTTGTGGTTGTTGGTTCAGTTGTAGATGTTAAAACAGTAGTGGTTGTTGGTTCAGCTGTAGATGTTAAAACAGTTGTTGTTGTTGTTGTTGGTTCAGTTGTAGATGTTAAAACAGTAGTGGTTGTTGGTTCAGCTGTAGATGTTAAAACAGTTGTTGTTGTTGTTGTTGGTTCAGTTGTAGATGTTAAAACAGTAGTGGTTGTTGGTTCTGCTGTAGATGTTAAAACAGTTGTGGTTGTTGGTTCAGCTGTAGATGTTAAAACAGTTGTGGTTGTTGGTTCAGTTGTAGATTTTAAAAAAAGGGGAATTGTTAAAAAAACAGTTGTTGTTGTTGGTTCAGTTGTAGATGTTAAAACAGTTGTTGTTGTTGTTGGTTCAGTTGTTGATGTTAAAACAGTTGTTGTTGTTGTTGTTGGTTCAGTTGTTGATGTTAAAACAGTTGTTGTTGTTGTTGTTGGTTCTGTTGTAGATGTTAAAACAGTTGTTGTGGTTGTTGGTTCAGTTGTAGATGTTAAAACAGTTGTTGTTGTTGTTGGTTCAGTTGTAGATGTTAAAACAGTTGTTGTTGTTGGTTCAGTTGTAGATGTTAAAACAGTTGTTGTGGTTGTTGGTTCAGTTGTAGATTTTAAAACAGTTGTGGATGTTGGTTCAGTTGTAGATGTTAAAACAGTAGTGGTTGTTGGTTCAGCTGTAGATGTTAAAACAGTTGTTGTTGTTGTTGTTGGTTCAGTTGTAGATGTTAAAACAGTAGTGGTTGTTGGTTCAGCTGTAGATGTTAAAACAGTTGTGGTTGTTGGTTCAGCTGTAGATGTTAAAACAGTTGTGGTTGTTGGTTCAGTTGTAGATGTTAAAACAGTAGTGGTTGTTGGTTCAGCTGTAGATGTTAAAACAGTTGTTGTTGTTGTTGTTGGTTCAGTTGTAGATGTTAAAACAGTAGTGGTTGTTGGTTCAGCTGTAGATGTTAAAACAGTTGTTGTTGTTGTTGTTGGTTCAGTTGTAGATGTTAAAACAGTAGTGGTTGTTGGTTCAGCTGTAGATGTTAAAACAGTTGTTGTTGTTGTTGGTTCTGTTGTAGATGTTAAAACAGTTGTGGTTGTTGGTTCAGTTGTAGATTTTAAAACAGTTGTGGTTGTTGGTTCAGCCGTAGATGTTAAAACAGTTGTGGTTGTTGTTGGTTCAGTTGTAAATGTTAAAACAGTTGTGGTTGTTGGTTCAGCTGTAGATGTTAAAACAGTTGTGGTTGTTGGTTCAGTTGTAGATGTTAAAACAGTTGTGGTTGTTGGTTCAGTTGTAGATGTTAAAACAGTTGTTGTTGTTGTTGGTTTCTGGTTGTAGATGTTAAAACAGTGGTGGTTGTTGGTCAGTTGTAGATGTTAAAAACAAAGTGTGGTTGGTTGGGGCAGTTGTAGATGTTAAAACATTGGTGTGGGTGGTGGTTCTGTTGTATATTAAACAAGTTGTGGTTGTTGGTTTGTGTGTAGATAGTAAAAAAGTTGTGGTTGGTGGTTCTGTTGTAGATGTTAAAAAGTTGTGGTTGTGGTTCAGTTGTGGATGTTTAAAACAGTGTGGTTGTGGGTTCAGTTTGTGATGGTTAAAAACCAGTTGTTTTGGTTGTGGTTCTTTTGTAGATGTTAAAAACAGTTGTGTCTGTGGTTACGTTGTAATGTTTAAAAACGTTGTGGTTGTTGGTTCAGGTGTAGATGTTAAAAAAAAAAAAAAAAAAAAAAAAAAAAAAGAAAAACAAAAAAAAAAAAAAAAAAAAAAAAAAAAAAAAAAAAAAACAGTGTTGTGGTTGTTGTTCTGTTGTAGAGTTAAAACAAGTTGGGTTGTTGGTTCAGTTGTAGATGTTTTAAAAAACAGTTGTGGTTGTTGGTTCTGCTGTAGATGTTAAAACCGTTGTGGTTTTTGGTTCAGTTGTAGATGTTAAAACAGTTGTGGTTGTTGGTTCAGTTGTAGATGTTAAAACAGTTGTTGTTGTTGTTGTTGGTTCAGTTGTTGATGTTAAAACAGTTGTTGTTGTTGTTGTTGGTTCTGTTGTAGATGTTAAAACAGTTGTGGTTGTTGGTTCAGTTGTAGATTTTAAAACAGTTGTGGATGTTGGTTCAGTTGTAGATGTTAAAACAGTTGTGGTTGTTGGTTCAGTTGTAGATGTTAAAACAGTAGTGGTTGTTGGTTCAGCTGTAGATGTTAAAACAGTTGTTGTTGTTGGTTCAGTTGTAGATGTTAAAACAGTTGTTGTTGTTGGTTCAGCTGTAGATGTTAAAACAGTTGTGGTTGTTGGTTCAGTTGTAGATGTTAAAACAGTAGTGGTTGTTGGTTCAGCTGTAGATGTTAAAACAGTTGTTGTTGTTGTTGGTTCAGTTGTAGATGTTAAAACAGTTGTTGTTGTTGGTTCAGTTGTAGATGTTAAAACAGTTGTGGTTGTTGGTTCAGTTGTAGATTTTAAAACAGTTGTGGATGTTGGTTCAGTTGTAGATGTTAAAACAGTAGTGGTTGTTGGTTCAGCTGTAGATGTTAAAACAGTTGTTGTTGTTGTTGTTGGTTCAGTTGTAGATGTTAAAACAGTAGTGGTTGTTGGTTCAGCTGTAGATGTTAAAACAGTTGTTGTTGTTGTTGTTGGTTCAGTTGTAGATGTTAAAACAGTAGTGGTTGTTGGTTCAGCTGTAGATGTTAAAACAGTTGTGGTTGTTGGTTCAGTTGTAGATGTTAAAACAGTTGTTGTGGTTGTTGGTTCAGTTGTAGATGTTAAAACAGTTGTGGTTGTTGTTCAGGTGTAGAGGTTAAAAACAGTTGTTGTCATGTGTTGTGGTGTTGGTTCTGTGTACGAGTTAAAACAGTGTGGTTGTTGGTCGGCTGTGTTCGATGTTAAAAAAGTTGTGGTTGTTGGTCAGCTGTTTGATGTTAAAAACAGTTGTGGTTGTTGGTTCAGTGTAGATGTTAAAAAGTTGTGGTTGTTGGTTCTGATGCTAGCTGTTAAAACAGTGTGGTTGTTGTTCAGATGTTGATGTTACAAAAACCGTGTGGTTGGTGGGTCAGTTGTAGATGTGAAAACAGTTGTGGTGTGGGTTGCTGTAGATGTTAATTAAAAACGTTGTGGTTGTTGGTTCAGCTGTTGTGTAAAACAGTTGTGGTTGTTGGTTCAGATGTTGATGTTACAAAACAGGTGTGGTTGTTGGTGCAGTTGTGATGTTAAAACTAGTTGGGGGTTGGTTCAGTTGTAGATGTAAAACAGTTGTTGTGGTGGTTGGTTCTGTTGTAGATGTTTAAAAAAACAGTGGTGGTGTTGGTTCTGCTGTAGATGTTTAAAACAGTGGGTTGTTGGTTCCGCTGGTGAGTAAAACAGTTGTAGTTGATTGTTCTGTTGTAGATGTTAAAACAGTTGTTGTGGTTGTTGGTTCAGTTGTAGATTTTAAAACAGTTGTGGTTGTTGGTTCAGCCGTAGATGTAAGTTGTGTTGTTGTTTCTGTAGGAAGGGCTGTAGTTGTAAGCTGAGATGTAATTGTAGGTGAGTTTGTTGTAACCTCAGTTGTAGATTGAGCTGTACTTGTTGTAGGTAGGGATGTTATTGCTGTCTGTGTTGCGGTGCTTTGTTCAGATGTAGTTGATTGTTCTGTTGTAGATGATAAAACAGTTGTGGTTATTGGTTCTGTTGTAGATGTTAAAACATTTGTTGTTGTTGGTTCAGCTGTAGATGTTAAAACAGTTGTTGTTGTTGTTGGTTCAGTTGTAGATGTTAAAACCGTTGTTGTGGTTGTTGGTTCTGTTGTAGATGTTAAAACAGTTGTGGTTGTTGGTTCAGTTGTAGATGTTAAAACAGTTGTGGTTGTTGGTTCAGCTGTAGATGTTAAAACAGTTGTGGTTGTTGGTTCAGTTGTAGATTTTAAAACAGTTGTGGATGTTGGTTCAGTTGTAGATGTTAAAACAGTAGTGGTTGTTGGTTCAGCTGTAGATGTTAAAACAGTTGTTGTTGTTGTTGTTGGTTCAGTTGTAGATGTTAAAACAGTAGTGGTTGTTGGTTCAGCTGTAGATGTTAAAACAGTTGTTGTTGTTGGTTCAGCTGTAGATGTTAAAACAGTTGTTGTTGTTGTTGGTTCAGTTGTAGATGTTAAAACAGTTGTGGTTGTTGGTTCAGTTGTAGATGTTAAAACAGTTGTGGTTGTTGGTTCAGTTGTAGATGTTAAAACCGTTGTTGTGGTTGTTGGTTCTGTTGTAGATATTAAAACAGTTGTGGTTGTTGGTTCTGCTGTAAATGTTAAAACAGTTGTTGTTGTTGGTTCAGCTGTAGATGTTAAAACAGTTGTTGTTGTTGTTGTTGGTTCAGTTGTAGATGTTAAAACCGTTGTTGTGGTTGTTGGTTCTGTTGTAGATATTAAAACAGTTGTGGTTGTTGGTTCTGCTGTAAATGTTAAAACAGTTGTTGTTGTTGGTTCAGCTGTAGATGTTAAAACAGTTGTTGTTGTTGTTGTTGGTTCAGTTGTAGATGTTAAAACCGTTGTTGTGGTTGTTGGTTCTGTTGTAGATATTAAAACAGTTGTGGTTGTTGGTTCTGCTGTAAATGTTAAAACAGTTGTTGTTGTTGGTTCAGCTGTAGATGTTAAAACAGTTGTTGTTGTTGTTGGTTCAGTTGTTGATGTTAAAACAGTTGTGGTTGTTGGTTCAGCTGTAGATGTTAAAACAGTTGTTGTTGTTGTTGGTTCAGTTGTAGATGTTAAAACAGTAGTGGTTGTTGGTTCAGCTGTAGATGTTAAAACAGTTGTTGTTGTTGTTGTTGGTTCAGTTGTAGATGTTAAAACAGTAGTGGTTGTTGGTTCAGCTGTAGATGTTAAAACAGTTGTTGTTGTTGTTGTTGGTTCAGTTGTAGATGTTAAAACAGTTGTTGTGGTTGTTGGTTCAGTTGTAGATGTTAAAACAGTTGTTGTGGTTGTTGGTTCTGTTGTAGATATTAAAACAGTTGTGGTTGTTGGTTCTGTTGTAGATGTTAAAACAGTTGTGGTTGTTGGTTCAGTTGTAGATGTTAAAACAGTTGTGGTTGTTGGTTCAGCTGTAGATGTTAAAACAGTTGTTGTTGTTGTTGTTGGTTCAGTTGTAGATGTTAAAACAGTAGTGGTTGTTGGTTCAGCTGTAGATGTTAAAACAGTTGTTGTTGTTGTTGGTTCAGTTGTAGATGTTAAAACAGTTGTGGTTGTTGGTTCAGTTGTAGATGTTAAAACAGTTGTTGTGGTTGTTGGTTCTGTTGTAGATGTTAAAACAGTTGTGGTTGTTGGTTCAGCTGTTGATGTTAAAACAGTTGTGGTTGTTGGTTCAGCTGTAGATGTTAAAACAGTTGTGGTTGTTGGTTCAGTTGTAGATGTTAAAACAGTAGTGGTTGTTGGTTCAGCTGTAGATGTTAAAACAGTTGTTGTTGTTGTTGGTTCAGTTGTAGATGTTAAAACAGTTGTGGTTGTTGGTTCAGCTGTTGATGTTAAAACAGTTGTGGTTGTTGGTTCAGTTGTAGATGTTAAAACAGTTGTGGTTGTTGGTTCAGTTGTAGATGTTAAAACAGTTGTGGTTGTTGGTTCAGTTGTAGATGTTAAAACAGTTGTTGTTGTTGGTTCTGTTGTAGATGTTAAAACAGTTGTGGTTGTTGGTTCAGCCGTAGATGTTAAAACAGTTGTGGTTGTTGTTGGTTCAGTTGTAGATGTTAAAACAGTTGTGGTTGTTGGTTCAGCTGTAGATGTTAAAACAGTTGTGGTTGTTGGTTCAGCTGTTGATGTTAAAACAGTTGTGGTTGTTGGTTCAGCCGTAGATGTAAGTTGTGTTGTTGTTGTTTCTGTAGGAGGGGCTGTAGTTGTAAGCTGAGATGTAGTTGTAGGTGAGGTTGTTGTAACCAGGGTTGTAGATTGAGCTGTACTTGTTGTAGGTAGGGATGTTGTTGCTGTCTGTGTTGTGGTGCTTTGTTCAGATGTAGTTGATTGTTCTGTTGTAGATGTTAAAACAGTTGTGGTTGTTGGTTCTGCTGTAGATGTTAAAACCGTTGTGGTTGTTGGTTCAGCCGTAGATGTAAGTTGTGTTGTTGTTGTTTCTGTAGGAGGGGCTGTAGTTGTAAGCTGAGATGTAGTTGTAGGTGAGGTTGTTGTAACCAGGGTTGTAGATTGAGCTGTACTTGTTGTAGGTAGGGATGTTGTTGCTGTCTGTGTTGTGGGGTTTGTTCAGTTGTGGTTGTTGGTTCTGCTGTAGATGTTAAAACAGTTGTGGTTGTTGGTTCTGCTGTAGATGTTAAAACAGTTGTGGTTGTTGGTTCAGCCGTAGATGTAAGTTGTGTTGTTGTTGTTTCTGTAGGAGGGGCAGTAGTTGTAAGCTGAGATGTAGTTGTAGGTGAGGTTGTTGTAACCAGGGTTGTAGACTGAGCTGTACTTGTTGTAGGTAAGGATGTTGTTGCTGTCTGTGTTGTTGTGCTTTGTTCAGATGTAGTTGATTGTTCTGTTGTAGATGTTAAAACAGTTGTGGTTGTTGGTTCTGCTGTAGATGTTAAAACAGTTGTGGTTGTTGGTTCAGCCGTAGATGTAAGTTGTGTTGTTGTTTCTGTAGGAGGGGCAGTAGTTGTAAGCTGAGATGTAGTTGTAGGTGAGGTTGTTGTAACCAGGGTTGTAGACTGAGCTGTACTTGTTGTAGGTAGGGATGTTGTTGCTGTCTGTGTTGTGGTGCTTTGTTCAGATGTAGATGTTAAAACAGTTGTGGTTGTTGTTGGTTCAGTTGTAAATGTTAAAACAGTTGTGGTTGTTGGTTCAGCTGTAGATGTTAAAACAGTTGTGGTTGTTGGTTCAGCCGTAGATGTAAGTTGTGTTGTTGTTGTTTCTGTAGGAGGGGCAGTAGTTGTAAGCTGAGATGTAGTTGTAGCTGTGTTTACTCTAACAGTTGTAGGTTCAGTTGTTGCAGTTGTAGGTGAGTTTGTTGATTCAGGTGTTTGTGTCGTTTTGGCAGTGGTTGTAAACAGAGTTTCAGTTGTTGTTGAGCAGTATTCTATGTGCTGTTGTGTCAGTTCTACACAGAATTGTGTCGTTTGTGCAGCTGAGTATGATGTAACAGTCATAGATTCAGTTGTTGCTGTTGTGGGTGAGTTTGCTGAATCAGCTGATGTGCTACAAAACACTGTTGTCAAAAAAACAAAGTACAGAGCAATTTTAGAGCAATTTTCACATGTAAATAAGTAATAAGAGAAATAAAGAATTTGGATGATCAGGAACTTACAGACCTAAACTTAACACTGCAATTATCAGTGTTTTTCTACTCATCTTGGTAGCTGTCAAATAGACCACCTATAAACATATAATACATAACATTAGCAAATATGTAAGCAATGGCATCAGTTTTGGCATGTTAGTGAAGTGAGAAAAAAAACTAATATAATACCCTCCTTCCAGATGATTTATTTTCATAAAAAATTTTTTTTCCCTGGCATGAAAGACGATTTGTCATTTTTGCACAGTCCACAATAATGAAGATGAAAGTAGTTATGGTGAATAACATAACACAAGGGAATAATTACACTACCGTTCAAAAGTTTAAGATCAGTAAGATTTTTTTATTGTTTTTATTTTTTTTTTTAAGTTTTTTATTGTTTCTTATGCTCATCAAGAATGAATTTATTTAAAACGTAGTGCTGTCAAAATTAATGTGTTAACTCATGTGATTAATATTTTCAGTTTAATGCATGAACAATATTTAACGCAATTCATGTGGGGAGGAGCTAGTGTGGGCCACCCCACTCACAACTGCTGCTTCTGTCTCTTTTTTTCTTGACAAGAATTGCGTTTATTTAGACCAAGAACCAGGGCCGTGCAGAGACCTTTGGAGGGGCAGGTGCTCAAAGTATAAAAGGGGCCCATGGAGCATAGCTTTTAATAGGGCTGTGCTCCTTGCTGAGACATGTATTGAAACGGATGCTTCTGTATTGAAAGCAGAAAATGCTGTGACGCAGTTTTGAAAAAGAAACACAGAACAGAAAAGACCATTTAAGACCATTTTAGACCAAGTTTAAAAGTTAAAGAAATTTTTCTTTGCACCTCTTAATCACTCTGGAATTAGAAACAGAATTATATTAGACCTATTATTATTATTATTATTATTTTACATGGCAGGGGGTTTTGCTGTTGTTGAGAAAAAAAAATATTTCTGTCTTATTTAAAATAGAATTATATTCTAATCCTGTTCTGAATTTATTAATTTTTTGAATGATAATGATAATAAAAACAGGATTGATAAGTATAAATCGGAGGATGAGAAAATCAGTATACGCCTGTTTTATCAGTGTTGTGATAATTATTTTTAAGGCACTCTAAGTTTTTTTAATAAATAATGTAATAATATAAGTTCAAAGTATTAGTTTTTAGTCAGATAACATAAAGATAAGACCCCTCGACGCCCTTTAAACTTTTCCCAATCAAACAGCAAGAACGAAAGAGAACAGGCACCTTTGTTTATATTGCTGTGTGTAGAACGCTAGCTGCATTTTTAATATTTAATTTTAGTGAAATGTAAATTCATCCCCCGCACTTTATTCGGGCAGGTGTGTTCACGTAGAGGTTTCTAGATTTACATCTAGATTTAAATTTAAAGAGACATTATCGATAGTCTATGCATGACCTGACGTTTTATTCGTATCCAAATTGAGGAGAAGTGAATATCTGGATGCATTGTATGTTTAATTCATACTCGAAGCCAGAGGGCGCTCTCGTGCAGAAAGTCCAAAACAGACTCATAGAAGGAATGACTTATGACGTACAGGAAATCCTTAATATGGACAAAAACATCCGGCTATCGCTGTAGCAGAGTTGAATAAAAAGCAGAAAAAACGTTCAAGTTATCTCCAGGTAATAAATAAACTATATGAATAATGCTGATTATATATAATAACTGATTGACATATCATTTAGTAGCCTAAACTGAGACGGACAGCAACTAGAAGGAAACTAAGAGTATTTAAACACTGGAACTAATGAGATAATTAACAAGACACAGGTGAACAGAATGACATAATCGGGCAACACAGGAAAACTAGGTCACAATGGCAAGAACCAAAAATACACAGAAACCAAGGCATACATGTGACAACATCATTTTTATCTATTGTAAAGTTATAGTAGTAATTTAGCAGACAGATAATCATTGTGACGAGTGGGGAGGGAGTAATTGATATTGAGCGACACCTGCGCCACTCACCGGTCTCGAGTGCCACGGAGGAGCTCCGGAAGGATAAAAGGAGGAGTAACGATAGTGACGGACGAGAGAGGACCAGGCCTGGATTATTTATGTTGTTTTGGTTCTTTTTGTGCGCGGCAGTTGTCCGTGAGGGGCTGTCGCGCTACTTTCAGTTTTTGTTTATTAAAAATTGGTTGTTAAATGTTCACTGGTTCCCGCCTCCTTCTTCCCCGAGCTGCGAACTTTGTTACATTGGTGCCGAAACCCGGGAGGAAGGAGTGACTCTGCCAGGGATCCCTCATTGCTGTGGTGAATCCGCTGTGCCATCGAGCATGGCAGAGCAGTCTGCCACCGTGGATGCTCAAGGGGGTGGGCTGGAGTGAGTTGCCAGGGTGTGGTTTTGGGTACGGACGAACCCGCTGCTGGCCACCTGGGTTGTGGAGGGACGGCTGCCATCCGTTAGGGAGCAGAGGAGTCAACGCCGTTTCGCCTGAGGCCAGAGCCCTTTGCCGTCTGCCATGATGGTGAGAAGAAGAGCTGGATGGGCTGCTGTCCTCATTCCCAGAGAATGGCAGTCCACTTATATCGTTGGCGCCTTCAGTATTCATCTGGACAAGCCTTATGCTTGAGACTTCCATTTACTCCTGGCTTCTTTTGATTTCAAACGCCTTACCACCACAAGCACTCATAAATCAGGCAACCAGCTTGACTTAATTTACACACGCAATTGTATTGCAGACAACATTTAGGTAGAACCCCTACATATCTGTGACCATTTCTTCATTACATTTAAACGACATTTTGCTACCTGTGTGCCACCAACCCCTATACCGGTTACTTTTAGACGAAACCTACGCTCCCTTTCCCCCTCCCATCTTTCCTCTCCTCTCTTCCCTCACCTACCCATTTCTCATCTCTGGATGTGAATGCAGCAACTGACACTTTATGCTCTATTTTAACCTCTTGTCTAGATGATATTTGTCCTCTCTCCTCCAGGCCAGCACGGGCTGCCCCTTCTAACCCCTGGTTATCCGATGTTCTTCGTGAACATCGGACCAAACTCAGGGCAGCCGAGAAGAAAGGCCACCCAAATTCCAAATCCTGTTTTTTTGCTTTCATCTTTCTCTGCTCAAGTCCATACTGCCAAATCTTCATACTTCCACAACAAGATCAACAGCGCTTCTGACACACGTAATCTCTTCAAAACATTCAATTCTCTCTTCTGTTCCCCTCCACCACCTCCTTAACAGCCAATGACTTTGCCACATTCTTCACAGACACAACTAGAACAATCAGTGGTCGGTTCTCCGCTCCACACACACAGGACCTCAAATCATCCACTAGTGCTCTTATGAATGTTTATAGCATGATTTGTGAAAATGTAACTACTATACTGAATGAAATTGCATAGACGTCACCATGGCTAGTTTTTTTATTTCATTTCATTCTGTAACCTACTGGAATGGGAGGAGTTGGCATGCCACTATCAGTTTCTTGCTTTGTTCATTTAATGAACGAATGCAGCTTACAAATAAACATATGGTTCATTGGATCTTAGGATATGGTAAGAACCATGTATTCCCGCCACCTGTTACCCTCTCCACACACACAACCATGAGGGTTTAAATGTCATATGACATACATCAACTCCTCCCATTCCACACCGCCATCTAAGTGGTTAAAAATTACATTTGGCTCCTACAGTCAGTTTAAGTGTCGGCGATGCAGGGTTGCCTGATATTGCTATTAAAACAAAAATAAAAATAAACCAAATTTTTTTTGCAGATAAGATAAAGATATCAATGACCCTAAACGTCCTACTTGATTAACTTTCTAAAGTGTCAAATTAAGTGAAAAATACAAGTTCAAAAACCGCTTATAATCGGATCTGGCAACATGCATCCTATGTCATCCGCCCGGAACGGCTTGCATGTATGACAGTCAGCAGAAGTGAGAAAAAATGATTTGTAACATTTTAAATATGGATATTTTTCAAACAAAAATGCATCGATTCGCTACAGGAGGCCTTTTTCACCTCCCGGAGCCATGTGAGGCAAGTTTTATTTATTACATGGATTTGCATGCTTTATTTGACTACTTTTTAGTCATTTAGAAGATGCTTTTATCCAAAGCGACTTTATAAAATTATGACATTAGAAGCAATCAAAATCAACAAAAGAGCAATGATATGTAAGTGCTATAACAAGGTCTCAGTTAGCTTAATGCAGTACACATAGCAAGGTTTTTATTAACTGGGACAGTCATACACATAACATTATAATGAGAACACTATTGTAATAAAACGCTGTGATTTTTTAGAGTTTAGTTGCTGTGTTTCTGCACGTTGTTGCGTGAAACCAGCGTCCCAAAGGGTTCATTCGAGCGTGCAAAATGTTCATGTGCATTCGGGGCATTTTGTGCAGATAGTTGTAATATTAACGTTATGTTGTATAAATAATGAAGCGTATTCTATATGAGATAAATGATGAGTTAAATCCCATTGATTAAAAACCTGATATCAAATGTTTCATTCTACTGGTCATCTTCAGCGTGCACAGCTCATAACAGAAATGCAAAACATTAATAACTACTGTCATATAGGCCTACATAAAGTTATAATGAGAGCACTATTATAATAAAATGTTGTGAATTCTTAGGGTTTTGTGAGCTAACCCTTTAATTAACCATGCAGACATTCGTATGAGGAGTTTTGCACAGCAAATTAGTCATTCAGAGAACAAAATTTATTTTTGAACCTGAAAAATTTACTGAGGTCCAGACCTCGGTAACCTCATAGCTGGCTACGGGCCTGCTTGAACGAGCTGTTTTCAACCAGGTATCGTCATTTCTTTCACAGAATAACCAACTGGACGCTAACCAGTCAGGTTTCAGGAGTGGCCATTCAACTGAGACTGCGCTACTGTCAGTCACTGAAGCCTTGCGGATTGCAAAAGCTGATTCCAAATCATCAGGTGTTATTCTGCTGGATCTATCTGCTGCTTTTGACACTGTCGATCATCAGATCCTCCTGTCTACCCTCTCATCACTGGGCATCACAGGAGCTCCACTTCGCTGGTTTGAATCCTATCTCACTGGTAGGTCTTTCAGGGTGTCCTGGGGAGGAGAGGTATCCAAAGCACATCAACTGGGCACTGGGGTTCCTCAGGGATCAGTTCTTGGACCGCTCCTCTTCTCCATATACACTACATCTCTGGGTCCCATCATACAGGCACATGGCTTCTCCTACCATTGCTATGCTGATGACACACAGCTCTATCTCTCATTTCAACCAGATGATCCAGCGGTAGCTGCACGGATCTCAGGCTGCCCGGCGGACATGGATGAAAAATCATCACCTACAGCACAACCTGGCAAAGACCGAGCTTCTTGTCTTCTGAATCCCTGACCATTTTCAAGAGACACCTGAAAACTCATCTCTTTCGTCACCATTTGACTTAATCTTAAAAAAACAACAACTTTGCTTTCACCTTCCTTAATTTCTCCCTGTCTAGCTTGTACTAATCTGAACAATGCCGGAAACTTTGTATTGCAAGCACCTCCTGTTATTCACACCCCAGCTCTGGTCTCTCACGTCTGCATTCTCAAGTGCGCAAGTGAGTTTTGCTACAGGAATAGCAAAAGTCAAAGCTCTAGGATTTGAAGTTGTACTGCCAGATCTGAGAGGTAGTAAGTGCGACTTGAGGTTGTACAGCAAAACTAAAGTAAAGTGCAAAAGTAAATGTTTCGTACACATTTGTGTCTGTCATTTTATGTGAAAGCCACTTTACACATTTGTAACTATGTGTGCACAAATCGAAAGATTCAACTTTTCACATCAGAGCTGTTGTGAGTGTAAATTTCAACTTACAAATACGAATATTAAAGTTAAGTTCTCACATTCAAATCAGCAACGTCAAGAGTTTAGCTACTGCAGCAGCACCATCTCAATCTCTGTCCGGCGCAGGTAAAATAATTATAATGCTAAAGGCAAAGTACAATTCATATTTCTTCATTGAATAACGTATACAGTAATTTGAACACTTTCTGCGAAACTTTCTGCGTGCTCTCTCTTTCTCTCTCAAAATGCGCAAATGGCTTCAAAATCACATCGCATCTGTCTATAAGCGAGCTGCACGGTCGACACAGGAATTGTCACTTGCACAATCGAGGCAGTGTTGCATCGTCACTAAAGTTTATAAATTGCATTTCTTTTTAATACTTGCCAGTGTTTAAACTGTTCAGCACTCGCACGCTCTCCTGGAGACTGAGCGCTCATGCACACTCTAAACGCAAACACATAATGCCAGGATAAGTTCGTTTGCAGTGCGTATGCGTTGCGTATTTCTGTCGCGCTCATGTTAACGGATTAAAGCGTTCACACTGCACACGTTGTGTCCGGCAGTGCATCCAGGAGCGGTGCATCTGCAGCAGTGCAGAGATCGTTTCCGTTGCACGCGCTGAATTAAGTGACAGCACATTGTTTGCGGAAAATATGAACATGGATTGACACTAAAATGTAGTGATTACACCATAAATGCAAATAGTTAAAGTCTACTGTGTTTCACAGTCAACACATATGGCTTTTTGGCTAGGTTTAAAGGAAAAGAGCACTTTTAGATAAAGAAGGCAATAATAGATGGCATTCGTGTAGGAAGGAAAACAAAGTTCTTTATGAACCGCAGGATTGGCTGTAAAGAAGATTTAAATGCAAAAGAAAAGAAAGTAGAGCTGACTGTTTCTGTCAATGGTAAGTTTAACCCTAAAAATGGCAAGACCATAAAGAGACATCAGAAAATTAATTTATTGCTATTTTCCATCTTATTGGGACTCAAATAATAAAATGTTATGATTTTATTCAAAACTTGATTCTTATTTTTGATTTTAATGTTTGTATCCCACAGGATACGTTGCCAGTTTGGGGTATAAATTAACTGAAAACAGAACACTTGTTTATCAATGCTTGTTGTAACATGGTTGTAATTCTCTTTTTAAAGAAGACACATAGCAGATTATTGCTGAAGTGAAAGCATTTCAAAAAAAGAAAGTATAATAAAGTTATAGAAGTTTAAATTTGCAGTAAAGATAATGCAGTATACTGTTTTTTTTAAATTGTATATAAAATAAATACTTTATAAAATATGTTGCACATTAAAATGCTATAAATCAAAGCCATATGTCTAACCGATTTATGTTCCGAATTTGAAGTTGATATCACCAAAATTGTGGTTTCTGTGAGATTTTGTTTGGGCACTATATCAAAAATAACCACTGGGTTACACCCAGACTCTATTGAATTTTTTTTATGCAGTTTTCTGTCACAAATCAATCCATTTCTGTCACAATATCATGTCTATTACAAAACAGTCACCAGATATGGAACCTTAACTGTCAGACTTTTCCAACGATATGTGTTTTGTCAAGATTACAAAAAGATTTGATTTTCTAAAACACAAGCCACAAAATCACAGAGTATATATATATATATAAGATATTCTATCTATATATCTGTTTATACCTTGATTTTATATCCCTAAAAGGGTGACGTATCCCCTGAGATACAAACATTTAGAGACAGATTACAAAAAATGTCATTATCATTTCAATGTAAACCCAATAAGCTAATGCTGAACAACTGCTTTTTAAACAGGTAAGTCCCCTCCAACGTGTGTAAATATGTGACAACTTTCGCAACTTTTATCGCAGGGTGAGTAGATTTCCCACTACAGGTGGCAGGTTTAAATGATGCCTGTGGGCTAAACAAAGAATGTATGAACAAAGTCAATATAACTAAATATTCACAACAAACACCTTTTCAACATGAATCCAAGAAATGAGACCTACACTTTCCCTGCCTCTCCACACAGCCTCCCAAATGTTTGTATCCCACACGATACGTTGCCAGGTTTAGGGTTAAATTTATGTTTGTGATAACTTAAGAAAAGGAGTTTAAATGTTTTGCCACTTGCTTGATCAACTTAATATATAAATCTAAGTGAATGCAAAAGAAAAGCACATTGAATAATGTGTTGCTTATATTTACTGTTTAAACATGTCTGTGAAAGATTGCATAACTGTACTGTGTAAAAAAAGAATCACAATGCAGAAAAAGCATTTTCAGTAATGGATACATGTTGTGGTTGTGGTAAAACTGCCGCGGATCAGAAGCGGCTCCTGTGTGAAACGCATGCAACAATTGCACAATTGTAAAAACAAAAATGCACAGCATGATCAAACATTTAGGTGAGAGAAATTTATACATATATATAAATGCCCCCCTCTACCCCTCAAATTAAATAATTTCAAAAATGAAATTCAGGCCCTGAACAAATGTCTAAAAATCCTGATTGAAGCATCACTATAAATAAATCTACATGATAAAAAGAAAGCTTCAAAAAGATTGGTATCGGCAGATACTGCTTTTTGTGGTTGATGATCGGTGATCGGCCTAAAAAATCCTGATTGGAGCACCCCTAATAAATTGAATGCATCCTTACTGAATAAAAGTATTAATTAAAAAAAAATTCCACTGATTCCAAACATCTGAATGGAAGTTAAAATTATGAAATGACTTAAATTCCAGTCCTAAAGCAGTAAATTAAATACAAATAAAAATAAATAAAATAAAAAATAAATTAAATTATTACAAATAATCTCAATTAAGAAAAAAGACTTCTAAATGGTATAAATCAGAATATATGGCTATAGTAATCCTTAAATAAGTCAAACTCACCCAATCCATTTTGTACCTGAGTGCAATTTCTTACACACAGGTGAAGTTGTAAGTCCCTTGATAAAAGGAAATAATTGCTGTCCTCAAATTTCACGTTTTTATTAGCTCTGTTTTGAGTCACATGACACAAACCCGCACGGTGGTGGTGCAGTTTTAATGCATTCCATCTTTAACCAAACTGGATATACCACACAACATTGCATTCCTCCCTAAACATGCCTTCTTATGAAATACTGCCGTTGAAAGCAAGTGATAATGGGGTGTTTTGTTCTTGATTAAAATGATGAAACCTATAAAACAGTCAAACTCATATTGTAGACTGCTATAACAGTGTATATTATATTGATTGTTTAACATTTATAGCATCTTTATTGCAAAAATATTGAAATACCTAATAGAAAAATTAATTTTTTCCAAACCTGTATGCATTTATTTCTTGTTTAGAACACATTGGACTTTCATTGTCTGGAAAATAAACACTAAATGCACTCTGTGAGAGTTTGGAATGACATAAGGGTTAGTAATGATGACGATTTGTATTGTTTTGTAAACTGTGCCTTTCATTATGGTGCAATGAGCTGGCTGTGATAAGAAGACGAAACAAAAAGGAGAAAGGGTGGAAAACAATCCCGTGAGAATAATAATTTAAGCCGAATTGAATCACTGCTTTACAGAGTTTCATTTACTGGAGTTCTTCAGGTCATGAGGTTTTGTTGTCGAGATCTGATCACAAATCGTTCAACAAATAGTTGTTGTGCAGGTTTTCACAATGAAGTGTCACATATTATCAAGCCATGCCATCTGTTTCAGTTTTCCTCAGATGATGGCTTTTAATTCTTTTTTTTGTATTTAAGTTTTTTTATTATTATTTTTTATTATTATTATTTTCAAAGTAGTGTTACATCCTTCGACGCAAGATATTATTTTTTATTTATTTGCATTGGTATATATTGTATATGTAGTATTGTGTGCTACGGATTGTGAGTCTCTCTCTCTCTCTCTCTCTCTCTCTCCGCCTCTCCTTCTGGCAGTGCTTGACTGGGACCAGCTGCAGGAGATTGCGTGGTGAGCCGGAGCGTCGTGCTGTTCCGTCCTCTGTCTCCTGCCCCAGACAACAGCTGGTTGTGTAGTGTTGTTAAACGACGGTGTTATTGACTTGCCGTGGAAGATAGTGTGTGTAATCATTCTGAGTGGCGCTGCGGAAACACTGTTTCCTGAACTGCAAGGACTAAGCTCGAGTCCTCTGTAATCCGATCCTTAAGAGGTTTTGTTTGTTAGCAAGTATTCGTTAGTTGTATCATTTATTCGTGGTTTGTAAACACCTATTCGTTATTTCTGAAGCAGTAGGTTGAGGATTGCCATTTATTTTGTGAACGTTGTTTTCTCCTGTTTTTTTGGCCAGAAAGGGAGTTAGGGAAGACCTCTGTTTTTCTTTTGGGAATTTTTATTTGTTAGGCAATTTTAACTTCTCTAAACCCTTAGTTAGTTTCCCTTTGGTTTGTTATTTTGGCCTGGATCCCCTTCCGAAGAGATGTGCTTCCAAACATCACTTTAAAGGGGTCATATGATGCTGCTAAAAAGAACATTGGGTCTCATTCACTAAACATGCGTAGGCACACATTTTTGCATGAAATGTGCGTACGGACGTTTTCACAAATAAATCATGATTCATCAAAAACGTTCGTACTAAAATGCATTCTAAATGTACGAAAAAATTCAAGAACAACTTATACCACACATACGCAATAATCATGTACGCCCGGGGCCTTATAAGCATGTGTAAAGAACCCTACATATAATTAGATATGTTATTTACAGGGTGGGTGAAAAGTAACTAGACATTAAAATTGATAATAAAGTATAATTAGAGTGCAATGATATAATAATTTATCTTAATCAAGTATATATATTATATATATAGCATATAATATATATAATTAAGGTCCACAACAATCACCTGATCTATCCTTATTAAACGTTGAAGTCTGTGTCTCACTTGGTTTTTGGAGGCATGGCACACTTGGTACTGCTTGAAGACATTGCGGCGCGTGCGCTAAGGAGAGAATGCGTCTTTAGAGAGCGCACAGATATGTTTGCTGAGAGTGACGAATGGCTGTTCAGTCCCTTTAGGTTGCCCAGAGAAGTCCTTATTGATTTGCAACTCACTGGAACCACACCTAAGCCATATCACCAACCGCTCTCACCCTATACCACCTTATCTCCAAGTTCTGTGTACTATCGGATTACTTGCTACGGGAACATTTCAAAGGGAAATTGGGGACCGAGCTGGAATTTCCCAACCCTCTATAAGCCGTGCTATTCACAAGGTGGTAAAAGCTATTGTAGGTCTTATGACAACTTATGTAAAATTTCCTTATGACGTGGCACACCAGATGGTAGATAAGAGGGGGTTCTATGAGATAAGTGGCATACCTAATACGATCGGTGCAATAGACTGTACCCATGTGCGTATGAAAGCACCATCCGCAAATGCAATAAACTATGTGAACAGAAAAAATTACCACTTTTTTTTTTAAATTAATCAAATGCACATTATTATTCGTTAGTTTGGGTTAAACAAATCATTTTTGCTTGGTTGGAACAGCAGCTACGCTAATTATGTTTGTATTTGTTTCTCTGTCTTTTGCCACGTGATTTACATCCCGTGGTAACTAGGATTTACACAAGCTTCAGTCTGGATCCAGAACACCTGAGAAGAGATGATGCAACCCCTCAGAGGCCCTCAGATGATGCCAACCCTGAAACACATACAGAACTACCACATTTTGCTATAAGTTGATTGCATCATATAATAATTGCTGTTAATATTGTTCATCGTCTGTTTTATTACGTCTTAAATTGATTTTTCCGTACTGCTGGTTCGTCTGGTCAGAGGAGAACTGGCCCCCCGACTGAGCCTGGTTTCTCCCAAGGTTTTTTCTCCATTCTGTCACCGATGGAGTTTTGGTTCCTTGCCGCTGTCGCCTCTGGCTTGCTTAGTTTTTTTTTTGGGGACACTTCATTTCCATCGATATCGTTGACTTGATTGCACAGACTCTGTTTAAACTGAACTGAGCTGGATGTTGACATCACTGAATTCAATGATGAACTGTCTTTAACTGAAAAATGAGTGTTTACTTTAACTGTCACTTTGCATTATTGACACTATTTTCCTAATTAATGCTGTTCAGTTGCTTTGTCACAATCTGTATTGTTAAAAGCGCTATATAAATAAAGGTGACTTGACTTGACTTGACCACTCCATCAACGATCAAATAGTCTACAATGCCAGCTGTAACATACTAGATGTTGTTGCACGCTGGCCCGGAGGAACTCACGATTCCTTTATTTTACAAAACAGTTATTTAGGACAGCGCTTGCAAGCTGGGGGTGGTGAAGAGGGATGGCTTCTTGGTGGGTAGAAGTGTGCCCAGAATATTTTTTAGTTCATTTTAATAAAAGTTCATTATCATGATGCTTGTTGTAGGTGACAGGGGTTATGGTCTCAAAACATGGCTCATGACACCTCTAGCCAACCCAATGACCCCTCAAGAAGTGCGCTACAACCTGAAACATGCCCGTGCGCGCTCAGTGATAGAACGCACAATCGGGTTACTCAAATCCCGTTGGATGTGCTTGGATGCAGTTAGCGAGCACCTCGTCGGTCAGGACTCGTGCGCCGGTGCGCCTCTGTGAAGGGGTATAACGAGTGGATTGGGAAGTAAACGGCTGGACTTCAGCTTCTTCATTTCCATCTGTTGTCTGTGGATGTTCTGCAAAAGGCGGAATTTTTGAGTTATGATGATTACTTGAATACATTCCTTAAAATAAAGATTTTGATTTAAACAAATTACCGTGTTGTAATTGCTCCTGTATTAGGTCACTCTCACCCTCACTCCTTTCTATAATGCCGCTCAAGCTTGACTGTCCTATAATTGAAGCCATTCTTTCATCGAAGGCAGACAGATCAGGTGCCCCCTGCCCTCCACCCGTGTCTTTTTTCCTCTGTTGAACTGAAATTCTTCTTTTGGCCTCGAACTTCATGTCAAACCACTTTTTTTTTACTTCGGCAACCGTCCGAATTTCTGGTGAAACCACATTAACGGCTTGTGTTACCATATCCCATGCTTCTTTTTTTACCTGTGCCCGTTACGCCAGTGGATACACTTATAAATAGCACAGTTTTTCTGGCTTTCACCTCCGACGGCAAAACCTCACGTTCATTATCATTAAAGTTCTTTTTCTTTGTCTTTTGTTTCGGTGCCATAATTGTCTTTTTCTGGACGAGTGCCGCTTTGCGGAAAGTCCTTATATGGAGCTGATTTGGGCGTGTATTATGCTAATTACTATCCTCGTGCACGCGGGCGCTCATTTAGAAGACTCTAAATTCACTAACAGAAGAACGAGTTTAAGAACAAGCTCATGTGCATACGCACGTGTTGTGAATTAGCTGGAAAGTTTTCGTGAGAAGGTCAAATGTGCGTATAAATATGAAAAACTTACGCAATTATTAGTGAATGAGACCCATTATTTGGTGTATTTGGTGTAATGAAATGTTTATGCGGTTTAAGGTTAAAAAAACACATTATTTTCCACATACTGTACATTAGTGTTTCTCCTCTAGGCCCCGCCTTTCTGAAATGTGCCGATTTTTACAAAGCTCATCATTCTAAAAAAACGAGGTGTTCTCTGATTGGCCAGCTATACAGTGCGCTGTGATTGGCCGAATACCTCAAGCGTGTGACGGAAATGTTACGCCCCTCACCATACTGTGATGATGCCCTGTCCGGCCGGAGCGACGAGACAAAATTGCGTTGCATCTCGCTGCGTAAACAAAACCATGTCTGCATTTGTGATCGGAGAAATTACAAACAACAAGCCCTACTCTACACTGCTCAAAAAACTCGCTTTATATATATAAAAACTCTTTAAAAATAAAAAACGTACTTGCAGTCTTTGAGTCAGAACAGCCGGCATTTTAGTCTAACGTTACTCTCCCAGGTTCAGTAAACAGTCTTCCATAAAATGCGCTGCACATATCTGATTTGGGTTGAAGTGTTCTGGAACAGTGTTGTAATACAACTTAACCACTGATTTGTAGTTGTGTCCTCTTTTGGAAGATCAAAGTAGTTTTGCTTTCACAACGAACAACACAGCGTCTCCACGACATGGTGGCCTACAGTGGACCGCAGTCGGAGGCTAGCGGAGGACCGCGGGAAGGGTTAGAGAGCAGAGCGGCGGGCCTTGAGACCGGCGCTGCCAGGGATTTCGACGAAGAGCGGCACCGGAAGGCATTGACGACCCCGGCTGGACTCCGCTTCCTCCAATTAAAGCCGTCCTCGATCCACAGCGCAAAGTTTTTTGTATTTCTCACATCAACCCGCAACGATCAGCTCCAGGCATGACGAAGCAGATATCTTCCTCTTTTGGAAGGCCAACCAAAGTATTTTCGCTTTCACAACGAAGCACACAGAGTCTTCACGACATGGCGGCGGCAGCAATACTACAGCGAGAATAAAATTTATGCCTTCTTTCTTTGCGTGAACATTGGGCGGCATTACACAATTATTTCCACATAGTGAGGTAGATACATTGTGGCAAAAAAGTAATTTAGGTCACCACCATTGTGCAAGTTCTCCCACTTAAAATGATGAGAGAGGCCTGTAATTTTCATTATAGGTATACCAACTATGAGAGACAAAATGAGAAAAAAAATCAAAAATCACATTGAGGATTTTTAAAGAATTTATTGGAATTCCTCGGTAAAATAAGTATTGGTCACCTACAAACAAGCAAGATTTCTGGCTCTCACAGACCTGTAACCTTCTTTAAGAGGCTCCTCTGTCCCGCATCTTTACCTGTATTAATGGCACCTGTTTGAACTCGTTATCAGTATAAAATACACCTGTCCACAACCTCAAACAGTCACACTCCAAACTCCACCATGTCCAAGAACAAAGAGCTGTCAAAGGACACCAGAAACAAAATTGTAGACCTGCACCAGGCTGGAAGACTGAATCTGCAATAGGTAAGCTGCTTGGTGTGAAGAAATCAACTGTGGAGCAATTATTAGAAAATGGAAGACATACAATACCACTGATAATCTCCCTCGATCTGGGGCTCCACGCAAGATCTCACCCCTTGGGGTCAAAATGATCACAAGAACTGTTAGCAAAAATCCCAGAACCACACGGGGGGACCTAGTGAATGCCCTGCAGAGAGCTGGGACCAAAGTAACAAAGACTACAATCAGTACACACTGCGCCGCCAGGGACTCAAATCCTGCAGTGCCAGACGTGTCCCCTGCTTAAGCCTGTACATGTCCAGGCCTGTCTGAAGTTTGCTTGAGAGCATTTGGATGATCCAGAAGAGTATTGGGAGAATGTTATATGGTCAGATTAAACCAAAATAGAACTTTTTGGTAAAAACGTCACCTCCGTCGTGTTTGGAGGAGAAAGAATGCGATTGCATCCAAGAACACCATACCTACTGTGAAGCATGGGGGTTGAAACATCATGCTTTGGGGCTGTTTTTTCTGCAAAGGGACCAGGACGACTGTTCCGTGTAAACGAAAGAATGAATGGGCCATGTATCGTGAGATTTTGAGTGAAACCTTCCTTCCATCAGCAAGGGCATTGAAGATGAAACGTGGCTGGGTCTTTCAGCATGACAATGATCCCAAACACACCGCCCGGGCAACGAAGGAGTGGCTTCGTAAGAAGCATTTCAAGGTCCTGGAGTGGCTTAGCCAGTCTCCAGATCTCAACCTCATTGAAAATCTTTGGAGGGAGTTGAAAATCCGTGTTGCCCATCGACAGCCCCAAAACATTACTGCTCTATAGGAGATCTGCATGGAGGAATGGGCCAAAATACCTGCAACAGTGTGTGAAAACCTTGTGAATACTTACAGAAAACGTTTGACCTCTGTCATTTCCAACAAAGGGTATATAACAAAGTATTGAGATGAAATTTTGTTATTGACCAAATACTTATTTTCCACCATAATTTGCAAATAAATTCTTAAATCCTACAATGTGATTTTCTGGATTTTTTTTCTCATTTTGTCTCTCATAGTTGAGGTATACCTATGATGAAAATACAGGCCTCTCTCATCTTTTAAGTGGGAGAACTTGCACAATTGGTGTCTGACTACATACTTTTTTGCCCCACTGTAATTGGGCGCGTGTTAGAACGAGCCGTTTTAGGTATGTGTGGCTGACTCTTAATTTTTATTAAGAATATCTCTTTGGATTTGAGACGTTATTCTTGCAACTTTACATATCTTCTTTATGCACCAAGAGCTTGTAACACGATCTTAAATTGCAAGAGCTTAAAATTGCTCATATGACCCACTAAGATGGAATAAACAACTTTTTCGGGGGGGGGCTTGGTGACTAAGCCTCTGTTGTTTCCTTGTGACCTGGGACAGTCAGGAGCTAAATTTTTCTTAAATATTATGTTTTATTAACAAGGTTCGGGAAGAGCACGATCAGATAATCAATCAGTCTGACCCAGGTGGAGCTCGTCAGCTAATCACATTAACAAGCACATACGTATATATACAGCCAACTTACCTCAGTTCCACAAAAGTTTTCCAGCATTCGGTTTTGCTCCTTGAGCCATTATATCACAGACTATATCTGCCCTAGGCTCACTCCTTTTCCACCAGTCACCGCCGCCGAGCTTCATCGCGGCCGTCGATCTGCTCGACCAGCCACACGCTCTCCACGACGCCGAGGCTTAACCTTGCCTCCACCGGCGAGACTTCCAACTTCTTCCCCGACATCCTCGTATCATTCGGCCATGCAAATATATTTTCCAATCGGAAAGTGGATAGTTTTTAAGGCGGAAGCAAACGGCGATTTTTTTTTATTTTTTTTTCCCCCGATGAACCATTCTCACGGAGGGTAAACAAAGCTGATCTGTACGATATATTCTTCATCCTGCAAATCAGCCAAGGCAGCCAATAGATTTAGCAAAGCCTCGAACTCGCCCACTCGACACTATCATGTCCCCGCACAAGACCCGGCTTCTCCTCGCCCTTGGTAAACATCGTCCAACCAGTCATACCGCGTAGAAAGATTTTCCAGCCACTCCTTTCGAATCGGGCCAGTAACTACAGCAGCTCAAAAAGGTCTCTCATAGCAGCAGATCCAAGCTCTCGGTCGATGGTCATCGGACACATTCAAGAGCTATATCAGGACCAATAATTTTCACACAAAGAAAGCCCATCTAATTCTGATCAGTTAAAAGAAATTTTAGGCCGTTGCTGCAATGCCCTGCTTAATTTGATACTGCCGCTGCAGTGCCTGCTCCATTTGATGCTACCGCCGCAGTGCCCCGCTCATTTGATACTGCCGCTGCAGTGCCCCGCTCATTTGATACTGCTGCTGCATTGCCCTGCTTAATTTGATACTGCCGCTGCAGCACCCTGCTTAATCTGATATGCTGCTGCCGTCCCTGCACAGTTGATGCTGCCGCCGCAATGCCCCTCTTAATTTGATACTGCCGCCGCAGTGCTCCGCTTAATTTGATACTGCCGCCGCAGTGCTCCGCTTAATTTGATACAGCCGCCGCAGTGCCCGGCTTAATTTGATACAGCCGCCGCAGTGTCCGGCTTAATTTGATGCAGCCGCCGCAGTGTCCGGCTTAATTTGATGCAGCCGCCGCAGTGTCCGGCTTAATTTGATGCAGCCGCCGCAGTGTCCGGCTTAATTTGATGCAGCCGCCGCAGTGTCCGGCTTAATTTGATGCAGCCGCCGCAGTGTCCGGCTTAATTTGATACTGCCGCCGCAGTGCCCCGCTTAATTTGATGCAGCCGCCGCAGTGTCCGGCTTAATTTGATACTGCTGCCGCAGTGTCCGGCTTAATTTGATACTGCCGCCGCAGTGCCCTGCTCATTCGATACTGCCGCCGCAGTGCCATGCTCATTTGATACTGCCGCTGCAGTGCCCTGCTTAATTTGATACTGCTGCCGCAGTGCCTCCATTCGTTGTTTCGAGACTAATGGCTTATTCAGCATTGGACCGGGCTCTCCCTTCCGGTGCAGCAGAGCCGCGGCTCCCTTCGGTCGCAGCAGGAGCCCGCCGTCTGTTGTTTCGAGATTCAAGGCTTATTCAGCATCGGACAGGGCTCCCCCTTCCGGTGCAGCAGAGCCGCGACTCCCTTCGGTCGCAGTGAGAGCCCTTCATCATCGTTTTGAGCCCCATTTGCTTTTTTGGATATATCTTTGAGAAGTATGGTATAAGTTATCATTATTATGCAGATGACACATAAATATATCTTCCTCTGAAACCTAAGAATGGATTAGACCTGGTGTCCACCTGCCTTTTGGATGTTAAAGCATGGATGTCCCTAAATTTAAGTCTGAATGAGAGTAAAACAGAGATTGTGGTGTTTACCCCTTCTGATACACACTGTACACCAAATCTAAATCTTGGTGTGCTTTTTCTTATGTCAAAATACGTGACAAATCTGGGTGGGGTGTTGGATAGTGCTTTAGAGCTTGATAGACAAGTCAATCAAGTTGTGAAGTCAAGCTTCTACCAGTTGCGAACCCTGGTAAAAATAAAGTCCTCTCTTTATTTTACTAATTTTGAAAGTGTAATCCATGCTTTTATCACCACGAGGGTTGATTATTGTAACTCTCTTTATTTTGGGATTAGTCACTCTTCCTTAAACCGCCTTCTGATGGTTCACAATGCGGCTGCCAGAGTCTTGACTTGAGCTCGAAAGCAGGAGCATATTACCACTGTGCTTCAGGCTTTACATTGATTACCTGTGCACTACAGGATTCATTTTAAAGTGCTCTTATTGGTTTTTAAGTCTTTAAATGGTTTAGCACCCTCATACCTCTCTGATCTGTTGATAGACCACCAACCTGCAAGAGCACTTAGGTCTACCAATTTAAGGCCTAGATTCCTAATTCCTAGAACCAGACTCAAGTCTAGGGGTGATCAAACATTCTCACGAAATCAGAACCGCTCCCGCCCGCTCCTACACGATCCATTTTTAAATCTAGTTAAATATTTTATTTGACCTGGCTTATTATTCATGGTTTGTATTTGTTTTGCCTTATGTAGTTTTATTTGCAACCTTGTCTTTGTCTCAAGTCTGTTAATAGTTCATTAACTGTTAATTATTTATTTTGTACAGCACATTGGTCAACGGTAGTTGTGTTTAGTTGTGCTTTATAAATCAGTTGAAATTGAAAATCTTTGGAAAGTTTGGTTAAATTCAACTGGTCAAATGAACTATTTAATTGGTCTATGTTGGGTTGAGTTTCTGAAGTACATAATTTTTCAAAAAAATGCCTTGAACCTTTTATTGATGTCTGTGGAGTACGAGGTGAGACCATTTTCATAACTTTTGGTTGCCTGAATATTAAAACGTTGCTCATGTTTTTTCAAAGTAAGTGCAAGGATTCGACTCCGTTTGCTTCCATCTATGTAGTATTTATGTTTTGTAATATGCATTAAATATTCTGTTCTCTGTCAAAGAAAAGCATTAAGAGCAGCCCTTTCAGCATTCAGTTTTTCTTCTGTTTCTTTAGAAAATGTATATCCTAATTCTCTCTAATTCCCCACACTTGCTCTCTAATGCTGATAATTGTCCAAGATAGGCCTAATTCTTTTTAAGTCTAGCACAGGGGTAGGCAAGTTCGGTCCAAGAGAGCCGCAGTCCTGCAAAGTTCAGCTCCAACCCTAAACAAACAAACCTGTCTTCAGGATTACTAAGGCTTATTAAGCAGGTGAGTTTTGTTTTCAGGGTTGGAGCTAAACTCTGCAGGACTGCGGCTCTCTAGGACCGAACTTGCCTACCCCTGGTCCTACAGAACGGAGATGGCTATAATTTTTCCTTAAAAAACAAAGAAACCCTTTGTAGATGCCCAAACATGTCCTTGATTTGAGACAGAGTTTTGGTTTAAATAAATTCAATCAGTTCTGCTCTCAGTTGAAAAGAAAGTCTTCATTTTGTAGTAAAAAAGTATTAAGCCTCCATCTGGAAGGTTTACTATGGAAGCCCTTTTCCGCCACTGAATAAAAAATAAAAAAGGTAATTGCTTTTTTTTTTTTGTCACGATCGCAGACCTGCCAGCCAGTACGCATTTTGACCTTAAAAGTACAGTGGTACGATTTGTCACTCTAAACTACGCAAAAACCCGGTGACCTGTCCATGCACAGTAAACAAGCAACAGAAAAAAATTAGGATTTCAACCAATCAGAGCATTTTCCGTGTTTTTTTTTTATTTCTCTCCAAACTAGCTCTGTTTGTGTGTCCGTGCACTGAGATGAGGAAACACGTGTATGGTATTTCCTGGATTCTATTACCTATTACAGGGGTGGCGAACTCCGGTCCTGGAGAGCCGCATTGCAGAGTACAGCTCCAACCCTATTTAAAACTCACCTGCCTGTAGCTTTCAACTAACCCTTAGACCTTTATTAGCTTGTTCAGGTGTTTTGATTAGGGTTGGAGCTAAACTCAGCAGGGCTGCGGCTCTCCAGGACCGATGTTCGCCACCCCTGACCTATTACTTCGGTGATGCATATGTGGACTTTCTGCGCAGGGGCGCCGTATAGTATCCAGTATGAATGAAACAGACATTACATGTGTAAACAGACATTACATAGCACTAAATAATGGCCAATCTATAAAATAATACTTCTCTCAAAATAAATTTAAGGTAGACATGTGATAATCCATATTTTTCTACAGTGTTTATCAACAACGTACTGTAGTTTTTTTTAAATAGCATTTAAAATCGCTAAAAAGAACTCTGATGTTGTGCCAAACCATCAGAACCAAACTGAAAACTGTTTTTAAGGTTGAGGTATTTTTTGACCCTTGTATTACTGTATTGTTGCATTCCTACTGTTTCTTCTAAAATACTGTATAACAGGTATATCACAGAGTGTAGACAGTGTGTACTAATATATGAAAAATATTTAAACTGAAGTCTAGCATTTTGCGATTACGATTTTGACATTAGCCATCAAGGAGCTCCAGGTAATGTATGATAGCTATATTCTGAATTTATATCTCACAATTCTGAGAAAAAAACAACAAATGTGGTGATAAAAGTCACAATTTTTTTTTTTTTATTCAGTGACGGAAACAGGCTTCCGTAGTTTACAGAGTGTGTTAATCTGGATGTGTGCAAATACGGCATTGTGGTCTGAGATACTTTGTGGTATGAATTCAATATTGATTAAATCTGAAAGTAATGATGATGAAAATAAAATATTATCAGTTCTTGAGAATGATTTGTAACTTGGGGAAAATGTGTATGTTTGGATTTTGTAGTCACCAAGCATCACAAACATCTAAATCCATAGTGAACAATCTCAGTGCTGTCGAAGACTAAGTTTGTGTTATTGAAATTGATGGGTTGGAACTATCTAAAACTGTGTCAAGCACAGCATTCATGTCTGCTCCAATGATAATTGAGTAGCCATTAAGAGATAAAAGAGATTTTTTGAGATGGTTGGAAAAAAAGGAGGCATCGCATTAGATTAGATTCAACTTTATTGTCATTGCATATGTTACATTACAAGGCAACGAAGTACAGTTAGCTTCTAACCAGAAGTGCATTGGTAGCTGTGTATTTACATATATACAGCTGATAATAAACAAGAGTGGGTAACAAATATGAATAATCTAAACGTCTCCACTTACACAAAGGGGGGGTGGGGGGGGTGTATACAGTGCTTAGAGATAGTTATGATATAAGGTTATGAAAATTATTAACATATGTACTGAATGATATGAGAGTACAATGAAGGGGGCTATTGTATACAATATGTAGATGTTATAGTAGTGCAATCCTGAGTGTATATACATACAGTATATGTATATATACATATATAAATACTGTATATATGTATGTGCCATCGAGAGTACTGTGTGTATATATATATATATATATACAGTGTCTATAAACAGTGCAGTGTAGCATAAATTTGGTCAGTGCAGTGGAATACAGTTCAGTGTGTGGTAATGGAGGGGGAGGTGATGGTATTACTGGGGGGGTAGAGTTCAGCATGGAAACAGCTGTGGGGAAAAAGCTGTTCCTGAACCTGCTAGTCCTGGTCCAGAGGCTCCTGTAGCACCTACCAGAGGGTATGAGGTCAAACAGTCCATGAGCAGGGTGGGAGAAGTCTTTTGTGATGTTATGTGACAGCATTTCCTGTAAATATATTCTCCATGTTTGGAAGTGCAGTTCCTACGATGCATTAGGCAGTTTTCACCAACCTCTGCAGTGCTTTGCCGTCTGACACAGAACAGTTTCCATACCAGACTGTAATACAGCTGGTCAGGATAGTCTCGATGGCGCTTCGGTATATGTTCACCAGGATTTCTGAAGAGAGATGGTTCTTTTTCAGAGTCCTCAGAAAGAACAGGCGCTGGTGGGCCTTCTTGACCAGTGTGGAGCTGTTGCTTGTCCATGTAAGATAAATGGAGATGTGAATCCCTAGGAATTGGAAGCTGGTGACACAGTCTACCACCTCTCCATTGATGTGGATGGGTGTGTGTGCTCCACCTTTCTCCTTCCTGAAGTCTACTGTGAGTTATTTGATTTTCTTAGTGTTGAGCAGCAGGTTGTTGTCCGTGCACCATGCAGCCAGGCAGTCCACCTGCTCCCTGTAGGCTGACTTGTTGTTCTTGATGAGTCCAATCACTGTGGTGTCATCTGCAAACTTGACAATGATGGTAGAACCATGTACAGGATTGCAGTCGTAGGTGAAGAGGGAATAGAGAAAAGGACTCAGCACACAGCCCTGTGGTACACCAGTTCTAAGAATGAGAGTGGAGAGTATGTTCGGCTAATGGTGGTCTAGCCGAACATACTGGGGTCTGTGGGTCAGAAATTCCAATAGCTAGTTGCAGAGTGAAGTACTAATGCCCAAGTCTCTAAGTTTGATGATTAACTTGGATGGGATGACATTGTTGAATGCTGAACCAAAATCAAGGAACGGCATTCTGGCATAAGTGTGTTTATTGTCCAAATGAGAGAGGATGGAGTGCAGCATTGCAGAGGAGTTTTTTGGTATTGGCACGATAGAAGTGGTCTTGGCAAGGGAGAGGTTGAAAAAGTCTGTCAAAACCCCTGCCAGCTCTCCAGCACATGTCCTGAGGATGCGTCCAGGAATGCTGTCAGGCCCTGCAGCTTTCTGTTTATGAATCCTGCTCAGTGCTGCACTGACTTCACTGGGAGAGAGTTTAAGTGGCTGGTGGTCTGCAGGAAGCTCGATTTTATTTGGTAGTTCTTGGTTATCCCTTTCAAAGCGAGCATAAAGGTTATTTAGCTCATTAAGGAAGGAGATATCAGTGGATAGAGGGTAGAGTTGGTGGGTTTGTAGTCACTAATGGCCTGAATGCCCTGCCACATACGCTGGGAGTTTGAGTTGGTGAAGTGTTCCTCAATCTTCAGCTTGTAGCTGTACTTGGCCTTCTTAATGCCACGTCTCAGATTAGCTCTGGCTGTGCTGTAGGCCTGTGCATCAGCAGATCTAAAGGAGGTGTTGCGTGCCTTCAGTAAGAAGCGAACCTCTCTATTTATCCAGGGCTTATGATTTGGGTACAGGGTGATCTTTTTCTGTGTGGTGACACTGTCTATTGTGGTGTTTATATGATCCAGTATGGAGGAAGCGTAGCTTTTGATGTCCATGTAGGAGCCACTGGTTGCTTGAATGGGGGCATAAATATTAACAAATGCAAACCTCTTTCCTTCCATTGAAGTACAACAATATGCAACTCTGCCATTATCATCAGAGCATGTATGTTCAATAATAAAGTTAGAGTTACGTTTGAGTAAAATTCAATCACCCCTTTCTTTTTATAATTACAGCTTGATGACACTATGGGAATATAATGCCTGTTTTGCTGTCTTTGAGTGTCTGATGCAATTAGGTTGGTTTCTTGAAGAAATGCTACATCAATCTTATTTCTATGTAGAAGATACTAAAACCTTTGTGGGTTTGGTAGGAGACTTTATCCCCCTAACATTGAGTGACAAATTGTTTATTCTACAACCATATTCTATAATAGCAAAACTCACACAGGTTGTCTTGTAAAGGTTATTACAGATTAAAGAACTTGCTATTAGAATTTCCACATATATAAACAAAACCTTGAAATTCCTGAGTGCTTTATGCGCCTAAGTCATACAGTAGGGAAATACTAACTCTTCATATAACAGTAACCGATATCCTGAACAGAAAAACATTTAATAAAGAACATTTGAAAACACGAAATCTATTGAAAATAGATAGAAATCTAGTTACCACTTCCCTTTGGTGGATTATAACGTCTTTTGGCCATGTATAACACAGGTTTCTTAGCAAAACATCACAAGTCCTTTTATTCAGATTCCTCCATTGGATCTTGGAACTGAAGATTTAAAGATCTACGAGCTGTCTGTACCGTTGTGTCCTCCAAACCCTCAATGTATTTTTCAGCGTCTTCTGGAGATTATAATGAGTGTTTCTGGCCCTTGTAGGAGACTCTTAATAGTGCTGGGTAGATCAGGAAAATTTCAGTGCCTTTCTGGTGGAGCTTTGATCTAACAGCTGAAAACACCTTGCTTCTTTGCGCCATCTCAGAACTGTACTCAGCATAGAATTCCAGGTGCGTTCCTCCAGGCAGAGTGGGTTTCGCTTTATGTGCCCCTTGAAGGATGGCTCATCAGGATAGTGGAGAAGCCGAAATGTCATCGAGTGTGGTTTAGGTGAGTTGAAGTTAGAATAGACTCGATGAGCTCTGTTAATCTCGTTTGGGCACGGGCGTGCTGTAAGGTCGGAGATCCATTTGGGTAGCATTTTCTGCAAAAAGCTGACAGGATCATCCCCTTCCATTCCCGTTGGTAGATTAACCAGGCGAACATTGTTGTGATGCGACCGATCTCCTAAATCCCTGCATTTTCATTGCATCTGTTCAATCTGAGACAGGCAAAGTTTTTTGTCTTTTTTTGTTTTACGTAGACTGCCTTGAAGATTGTCCACGTTCAGAGAGTCCATTTCTTCTTTTAGCAATCGAAGAACAGCGCCATTCTCATTAATAAAGGCATTAAAGGGAATAAGAGCAGACTTGATTGCCTCTGTCAGCATGCTGGAAACCATTTCACGCATAGCCTCCTATTGCGCTTCGATTGCATGACGAACAATGGAGGCCATTTCGTTCTCGAATGTTTTGAGATGTTTGCCGCCTCAGCTTGTTTTTGAGGAGACAACGACTTTTTACTAGTTGCCATTACTGAAGTATATCTGATCCATTGCCAGAAATAAATGATCTTTCCTCAATATGAAAGAAATTACATAAAATAGGAGGTTTTTACCGGAGCCTAGTGCTGAGCGGCCATCTTGCAGCGCACACCACTGGAAGTCTTGATGGCTTTTAATTCTAACAAATTGTTCTACAGGTATCATGTTAACTCATCATTTAGATCACCAAATCCTACAGTCTACAAGCTTACATAATCTGTGAGGGTTTTGTTATCTGTCTGCTAAAGGAATGTGGTCAATCCAAATGTTATTTTTTAATGTAAAAATATTTAATCTGATACATTGTATGTTTATTAATTCAGCAGATGATTTTATAGCAGTTTAGGTAATGCTTTAGATTACAGCCTGCAAATTACAGTGTAAGTAAACTGAATTTACAGCGTTTTTTTTGTAATTACAGTGTACCTGTACAGTACCTCAGTGTAGTTATAAGGGAATAATATGCAACGTTTAGGGAGTAACGGGGTAACAACCTGGAAAATTACTAATCATTTATACTGTAAGTATTTTGAAGCTAAGGGAAACCTATTCTAATATTACGTGGTATGTATGAACATGCTAAACAACAGTCCTACGTTTGGGAGCGATTTAGCAAGAAGATACTCTTTTTGTAATAATACATACTGTATTATATTATAGGCCTAGGTATTTTTTTAACCATGGGTACATATTCTGTTATTAAAGGATTCATGATTGAGAACAACAAAACTGGAAATCTAGTGAAATGAGTAAATGAGTTTCTGCTATGATTTATAATTCCCGAGTCTACTTATCTTATGACAGCATATTGTATTCTCTGAGTCACACCAGTAACTCACCAACATCACGATTACCAAATAACTTTGCATGACATTGTATACCATCAAGGTTCAATGCAGCTTAAAATAAGTTTACCTCTTTCCAGCTGTTCGCAGAAAAAAAATACATGATACAACACTTGTATTTCAGTGGATACTGTATACTGTGATGTTTTTATAGCAAAGAAAAATAATAAATAAAAAAAATGAAATATTTTAATAATTTAAAAAATAATAATTTTAACTATTGTGTATGGGAAACAGTGATAATTTAGCTCAAAAGGAATCATTTAAGATTTTAAAGGGAAATCCACCAATAATATGTAAGGGAATTTGTTTTAGGCTGATCAATGAGATGGCCAGCGGGTCAGGAGACCCGTATGACATCAATTCTGCAATGGATATTTATATCCAAAATTAATTAGCACGGTAACAAGATCGGCAGTTTAAGACATTTTGTGAGCACAAAACACAAGATACTTGTCTTTTCAATATAAATAAGGATTTATTGGATAAATCTAAAACATATAAACTAATCTAACACATGAACACACGCATCCACACAAGTTTTCAGAAAGAGAGAGAAAATAATTAAAGAGAATGAAAATGTGAAACCCCAAGTTTACAGCAAAATGTGAAAATGCATAGACATGAACAACCATCAATAACTTAATTAACCCTCACATTGAGTTCCTCAATTAGGTTAAAATTTATATTAAATGCACCAGTTCAGATAGGATCTGGAGGTACTTGCTTTCCTGTGTGCGGGTGTTTCCTTCCTTGTTTGGTTGCCGAAAGGGGTTTCCCGCTTTTCTGTTTGGCTGGAGGTTCAGTCTTGGGAAGCCTGTGATTGGGCGTTGGCTGGCGACGCGGATCTGTGGTCTGCAGTTGAAGTTTTAGAAGGCACTCTTTCCGGCGTTCGGCAAACTTAACTCGAAACACGAAACTCTCAACGGAAAATAAAACAAACTAAAGAAATAGAAATATAAGTAAAGTTTGAAGAGACCAGGTGGCGTTTCTCCTCATGATTTTGGAGGAGATGGCGTGCAAGCCAGAGCACGCTCAAAAAGCGCTACGAAGGATGACTGAAAAGCACGACTAAAAAGCGAAAAAGCTAAAGTCGCATGGCTAAAAAGCATTAACAAAAGCCGCAGGGACTAAAACGATACAAACTCTAAAAAGCATGACTAGACCAGCTAAAAGGCTAGACACAAAAAGTTATGGTGTGCTGATTTAAACGGGTTGTTAAAACACCCCAAAGGTTTGTCGACCAATGGAGTCGGGGGGGTGTTGTATATTTCTCCTCCCCCATCCATAAATCAAATGTTCTCTTATCAGTCACACGGTCTGCGTTTTCACGCTCTGGCAGAGTATAAATTTGGACATGATTTATATAACAAGAATATGATACATTTGACAAAGAAGTGGATGGAAGAAACGTTTCAAGCATGAATTCTCAAACTCACACATACCAAACCTGAATACGAACCATTAAGCTATTCAATATTTATTAAAAATACATACACAATAAATAATTAAGACCTGATAAGTCACATGTAGATTACATACATGATATGGAGTTATAGATACAGTATATAGCAATGATTAGTTGCTCGAGTCCTTTTATTGTCATTTAGATGCATATTTACATGGAAATACAGTTTCTGTGCCATTCTCTGAACATAATGACATGTTCTGTGAACGTATGAAGACCAGAGGTTAAGAGGTCTTTCATAAGGAATTTGTCTGTTCTTTGTCTCCTAAGTGGGGGAAGTCAATTCCAAAGAGCTTGTGACTGTACTTACTATCATGTGATGGTCATGCGGTCATCTCTTTGACCATTTAATCTGGATAACTGCCCCAAAATTGACAATCTCCTTGGATTTGTCAATAAGTGTTCTTTTGTTTTAATGTTGAAAGCTGTTCTGTGAAAGAGTTGGTTAGGCTTGCTTTAGACTGGCTGGTGCTAGGATCTGATTTACGACATCCTGTGTATTGGGCCTCTGTGGAATTTGTCTCCTCATGTTTCAACCATGTTTTGACAAAATCTTAGATAGTCTGATTCGGTCTGATATCCTACACAATGAACATCTTGCAGTGTCTGAACCCCGAACGTTATCAGGAAGGCTCTTCCAGAGTTTGGGAGCCAAATGCGAAAAAAGCTCTACCCCCCTTTAGTGGACTTTGCTATGTTTATTGCTAAGGTACTACAAGTGTCAGGTTTTGGACCTTAAAGAGTTTGTGATGGATTAACGGTGTTAGAAGAATAGTTAGAGTACACAGGCGCTAAACAAATAATGGCCTTCTTAAAAGTAGAGTATCAATATTTTGTAAAAACTGATATGGAATTAAGAGGTAGCAAGTGCAGAGATGGGAAAATTTAATAATTTTTACGGGGTAATACGATCATATTTGTCGTGGGGCCCTAAGGGTTAAAGGTTGGACTCGTAACCCAAAGGTTGCGGCTTCGAGTCTCGTACCGGCAGGGATTGAATGTAGGTAGGGGAGTGAATGTACAGCGCTCTCTCCACCTTCAATACCACGACTGAGGTGAGAACCTTGAGCAAGGAACTGAACCCCCAACTGCTCCCCGGGCGTTGCAGCATAAATGGCTGCCCACTGCTCGGGTGTGTGTTCACTGCTGTGTGTGTGTGTGTGTGCGCACTTTGGATGGGATAAAAATTCCGAGTATGGGTCACCATACTTGGCCACAAATCACTTACTATTTTGACCTGGTAAGGACTCTAGCCGCTGCATTTTTTGACTACCTGTAGCTTGTTTATAGAAGATGAAGGACAACCACCTAGCAGTACATTACTCTAAGAGGTCAGGTTTCAAGTATAGTTGTAGAAAGTAATGGTGCTTAATTATAACATATCAAGAGAAACAATGTTAATGATAATCTCCTGTGATGTTTGTACTGGCTACTGTATACAGGCCACGAGGGCACCATACAGACTTTATTAAGGAATGTGCTGATTTTATATCCGAGTTAGTGCTGGCTGTAGATAAAGTTTTAATTGTTGGTGATTTTAATATCCTTGTTGATAATGAAAAAGATGCATTGGTATCAGCATTCATAGACATTCTGAACTATATTGTGGTTAGACAACACGTCTCAGGACCTACTGATTGTCGAAATCATAATCTAGATTTAATACTGTCACATGGATTTGATGTCAATGGGATTGAAATTCTGCAGCAGAGTGATGACATCTCGGATCATTATTTAGTCTTGTGCAAACTCCATATAGCTAAAGCTTGAATAATCTTGTACAAATTGATGCTAGAACCATCACTTCTACAACAAAAGACTGCTTTGTAAGTAATCTTCCTGATCTATCTCAATTTCTCTGCATATCCAATAGCTCAGAAAAACTTTATGTTGTAACAGAAACTATGGACTCTCTCTTTTGTAGCACTTTAAAGTTGCTCCTTTACGCTTAAGATTAAGGAAAACAGTCTGACACTGTGGTATAATGAGCACACTCACGCCTTAAAGAGAGCAGCCCAGAAAATGGAGCACAGCTGGAGGAAAAAACAAAATGTCTCAGGTTACTGAGTACCATGGGTTCCCTGGTTAGGGAACGAGAACACTGCATCCTCTAGGGGTCGCTCTGGGGAACGCCTCGTCGTGACCCGTGTCTGAAGCATACATTGAAAAAAACACCAAATCGTTGGCCGGCGACAGCCATGACGTAACTACCGGTGCGACTACAGTATAAATAGACGCCGGGAGCACACATCATTCACTTCTTCGTCTGAAGCTTGCATCCGCAGCATGGCAGGAAGCCTAGAGGACGCAGTGTCTCGTTCCTTACTCAGGGAACTATGGTTACATAAGTAGCCTGAGATGTTTCCTTTCATGGGAACTTCAAACTGCATCATCTAGGGTCGCTATGGGGAACGGTATACCCACGCCATCATGCTGAAGGGAGTGCAAGCCAGAACCATGGCGAACACTAAGTACCAACTCAACCATAGCCATGGGAGTCGCCCCTGGGACGTTAAGACGGCTGTCAGTGACATTATTCCCTACGGCCAAAGGCCAAGGCTACATACCCAAATTACTTTATCTAACCTGATGCCTAATTCACCTGATGCTGTTGGTTCCAGGTGCTCTGGGAAAAAACAGAGAACTCAACTCTCACGTGAAAGGAGAACTCCGAATTCAGAAAAGAGTAGCGTGCTCATAGGCAACCCTTTAATAAAAGGGGAGCACTGCTAAACACTACCACAAGAACAGCCCATGGAGCGAGGAATCCAACTCCTCAGAGAGGATTAACTAATAACGTGCACACTTACCATTTATGTGGATTTGTAGAAAAGTGCGCAAAGCTTAACGTGCTGCACTTATTTTAGAGTTTTCCAAGCATCTGTTTACAGATACCCGGAAGTATTGGGCCAAACGGGAGAGGCAAGCTCAATACAACCCTCAAAGGTGAGGGGAGCATTGCCCGAGACAGCATTTACACAGGAATGTTCTCGTAATGCCACCTATGCCTCCAGCTCGATGACTCAGCAAGAGGGGATATCCTGGTGAACGGGAGGCCCCTCAGGGCGACCCAGATACGGTAGACCAGTCAGGGTAGCATGAAAGCGTAACCCCAGCCCGGACGTCCAGGAAATTTTTGCAGTGACGCGCCGGGGGCCTGATGATCACGAAGGCTCCCGCAGAAGCCTGTGACCTGGCCGCATGAGCCAGGAAGTATGAAGCCGAAAACCGGCTTTTCTTACCGTCTGGACATATATTGACTAGTGAAATAAACACTGCAAGTCGAGCTCCCGGTTTCTGAACCCAGCAGAGGGGTGCCCATCGAGGACCTACCCTAGAAAAGGACAGAAACACAAAGGTCCCGGAAAACACTGCAAAGAAAACTAGCAGAAATGTTATTTTTACACACAACCACCAGTCTCATTAGATACACATATATATTCATATATACATATATTAGACATGGATCGTACTCACCCACCATGGTTCCCGCGTCGGAGCTCTGTCCGGAGAAGCCTCTAGACCGGGCCATCAGTAAGATGGTCACTATGAAGCCATAGAACCAACCAAACCTAATAGGTCCAGTATAGGAGACTATAATGCAGGAAAATCTCCCACCTAACCTCGGTCAGGTGGAGAAATGGTGGTTACAGGGAAGGGGAAGATAAGGGCAGATGTAAAAACCCCAAAGGAAATGAGCAGATACTGAAGTATCACTCTGATCCGGACAAAAACGCTGACGCCCTGTCTGGATCACATCACCTTCCTTTGACCCGCGATTCTTCCTACCCCAACCCGCGGGCGGGGGAGGAGCGCGAGCCGCGACACTAGCCTTCTGAGCCAGTCTCTGATCCTCAAACTGAGACGGGCTAGGACCCCTGGGTTGTTCGGGCTCAGACCTGGACTTCTATCCCGGTCCTTCAGCAGGTCAGCCTGATATGCTTGGAGCATCACCATCATGTGTAATGAAGCGACAGCCCGACCTGCTGCTTCTGCGTATGCCCTGGCATCCGAGCAGGATGTCAAGGAAGGGAGTCTTAGAGGACGTCTCACCAATAGAGAGATAGCTGACCAGCATCTCTCTATAGGGATATCTTCTCATAACCGCTTTTGCACATCGCATCGATGTTGGCATAACTTGTATGCTGGAATCGATGGATGCGTGAAGAAAAACGGCCTCTTCCATTCCTTCTCAATCTTTATATGAAAAAACAGGAAGAAAGGAAGGCTCACATGGCGCGAGGGTTTATGGCCGAAAAATAACGTCATCGAGATATAGTTAGCGACTGGGTCACTTTCTTTGTCCGCTTCCACGGCAAGTCAAGCCTCGACGTGGCACGATCCATAACCTCAAGCAGCTCATCAAACGCAGGGCAGGAGGATTGGGAAGGCACAGCCTCAGCTTCTTCGCCCTCCTCATCCATTTCCTGCTCTTCCTGGGCTGATCCCAGCAGAGCACTGGCCCCTGAATCAGACTATGTTAATGAAATAACATCATCCTCCAACAGCTCACTCTCGTCCACAGCCGACGATCACGAAAGGGAAACCCCCCTTCAAACTCATCGGCCAGATCCACCTGCGATCCCCACGAGCTCATTCCCTTCCGTGCCTCAGCAGCGGCTGGTCCTGGATCGTGGGAAACAGATGGCTGCCCCTCTTTCCTCGAAAAAAAAAACAAACGAGAGCTGAGCTTTTTTCCTTGGAAAAAAACGCTCGCAGTGCACACCTCGGAGAATCGCGTACGGATCTTCGCCCAAAACAAATAACGCATAGATTGTGTGTCATCAGATGTTAAACAATGTCAACATTGATGCACACATCCTTAAATGCTTTGCCAGTGCTCGCCATAATGAGATAAATAGAGATCGCTTTTACCACAGAAATGCACGCTTCAAACAAAAAAGTCAATGAAGACGAAGAAGAGAACGACGTGTGCTCCCGGCGCCTATTTATACCATAGTCGCACCGGTAGTGACGTCATGGCTTTCGCCGGCCAACGAGTTGGTGTTTTTCAATGTATGCTTCAGACACAGGTCACGACAAGGCGTTCCCCATAGCAACCCCTAGAAGACGCAGTTCGAAGTTCCACGAAAGGTAACATGGGTTTATATTGCTTGACGGGAAAATACTCTATCCTGCAGAAAAGCATTAAAAACGGCTAGATCTGATTACTTTATATCTCTTTTAGAAGAAAACAAAAATAATCCCAGGTATTTATTCAATACAGTGGCTAAATTAACAAAAAACATCTAATCGCAGGTGTCGACATGCCAAAAGCACAGCAGTAAGGAACTTTATGAAGATTTCTTCAATATCGAAACTTGTAGAGAATAAATTGTAACCATGCAGCGTCAGCTACAGTATGCATCAGAATCCGTGAGCATTTAGACGTGATCCCGCCTGAGAAACAAATTCCCCTCATCTCTTCATTTGACATAAAGAATTGTATAAACTGTTAAATCATTAACCACCAACATGGTTGTTCGACCTATTCATCTAAGCCCTAAAAGAGTGATTGCAGAATCATGATCCTCTTCTGAATAATTAAAGGGGTCATATCATGCGATTTCAATTTTTCCTTACTCTTTGAAGTGTTACAAGCTCTTGGAGCATAAATAAGATCTGTAAAGTTGCAAAAACTAAAGTCTCAAATACAAAGAGATATTATTTATAAAAGTTAAGAGTCAGCCACAGCTACCTAAAACGGCTCGTTCTAACATGCACCCACATATCTACATCACTATGTAGGAAGATCTGCATAACGCCGCCCAAATATTCACGCAAAGAAATAAGGCGTCACTTTTATTCTCGCTGCCTGCTGTAGATTGTGTTGCCGCCCGCCTCGTCGTGAAGGCACTTGGCGTGAATGTAGTTGTGAAAGCGAAACTACTTTGTTTGGGCCTCCAAAAGAAGACATATCTGCTCGTCATGCCTGAAGCGATTCGTGCTGGTTGCTGAGGAAATACTACAACTTTGTGCTGTGGATTGCCGGATCGGATTTCACTGTGGACGAAGCAGAGTCCAGACCGGGGTCGTCACATGTGGTTGCCGCAAGCCCGCCGGACGCTCCTTCGTCGAATCCTCCGCCTCTGCTCACTCTAGCCCTCCGGCCGTTCCTCACTTTATCCCCCAGCCTCTGCTCACTTTTCAACATTGTGAAATGAAACTACTTTGTTTGGCCTTCCAAAATGGACAAGACTAGAAATCAGTGGTTAAATTGTATTTACAACACTGTTCATTGCAAAACAATGCTGGCTGTTCTGACTCAAAGACTGCAAGTACGTTTTTTATATTTAAAGAGTTTTATATTTTATATATTTAAAGCAAGCTTTTTGGGCAGTGTAGAGAGGCTGTTGTTTGTCATTTCTCCGATCACAAATGCGACATGGTTTTATGTTTACGTGGCGATGCAACACAACGCGTAAAAAAGACAGTATAAGTCATTAGAATCCATAATTATGTCCCCACTGGAGGCAACGAATGCCTCGTATGGGTTTTCATGTTTTTGAATAATCACTCCGGCCTGACAGGGCATCATCACAAAATGGTAAGGGGCATAACATTTCCGTCAAACGCTTGAGGTATTCGGCCAATCACAACGCACTGGATAGCTTGCCAATCAGAGTACATCTCGCTTTTTCAGACCGATGAGTTTTTTAAAAATCGACGTGTTTCAGAAAGGCATGGCATAGAGGAGAAACAATATGTACAGTATGTGGAAAATAATGTAAATGTTTTTTGAACCTTAAACCACAAACACATTTTATTACACAAAATACACAAAATAATGTTTTTTTTAGCAGTATCATATGACCCCTTTAACTTGTCATTGTCATTAGGATATGTCCCAAAAAAACTTCAAACTGGCTGTTAAGCCTCTCATTAAAAAACACAACTTGACCCCAAAGAATTAATTAATTACAGACAGATCTCGAATCTCCCTTTTCTGTCCAAGATACTAGAAAAATAGTAGTATACCACAACCATGTTCTCTCTTAGAGAAAAATGGTATCTGGGAGGATTTCCAGTGAGGATTTAGACCATATCATAGTACTGAGAATGCTCTCATTAGAGTTACAAATGACCTGCTCTAATCATCTGATCGTGGTTGTATCTCTCTATTAGTGCTACCGGATCTAAGCACCGTGTTGTACCCCCCCCCACTTATTGGGGGACCACATATTCTTTTGAAAAGACAGAAAAAGTTGTGGCATTAGGGAAGATGCAATTAGCATGTTCAAATATACTTATCTGACTGAATCCAATTTGTGGCACTGAATGAAGGGTATCATACAATCACAAGGGCAGTATGGAGTACCCAAGGCTCATTACAGGACCTTACTTTGCACGTTGTAAGTTACCCTTGGGAGACATCATAGGAGACCCCCCCATTGGTGTTAGTTTTTACTGTTATGTTGATGATACTCAGCTCTATATTTCTTTTTGGCCCAATGAAACATACAAATTTGCAAAACTAACAGAATGTATAGTTGATATAAAAACTGGATGACTAGTAGTTTCCTACTGCTAAATTCTGAAAAAAACCGAGGTGTTAATTATCGGACCAAAAACCTCTGTATGTAATGACATAGAACACTGTCTAATATTTGATGGCTGCTCTGTAAATTCTTTGTCATCAGTCAGGAACCTAGGTGTGCTATATGATAGCAATCTTTCCATTGAAAGACACGTTTCCATCTCAAAAATATATCTAAATTACGACCTATGCTCTCAATGTCAAATGGAGAAACGTTAATTCATGCGTTCATGACCTCAAGGTTAGATTATTGCAATGCTTTATTGGGTGGTTGCTCTGCACAATTAATAAACAAACTCCAACTGGTTCAAAATGCAGCAGCTAGAGTACTTACAAGAACCAGGAAGTATGACCATATTAGACCCAAGTCTTCTCTTATTCGGAGGCCGACGAGGACGCAGAAGGCAGTGCGGATCCATATGCAAAGCTTTTGAGTCTAGACAAAGTCAAAAAAGACAGGGCAGCAGATAATTGGCAAACAATGATAGTAGGGTAAACACCAAGAGTAGTACATTGAGCAGCGCCTGTGGTCGCTTTCCGGCGAACAATTGTCAAACGGGTAATCCAAAAGGGTAATCCGAAAACAAAAAAAAACACAGGCTATGGTCCAGGCGAGGGGCAAACAGTATTCGAACAGGGCGAGATGAGAGGGATAATCCAGGACAAGTGAAAATCAGGAAACAGGCAAACAGGAAGCTAGACGAGACTAGACTAGACAACTAGAACTTAAACTAGGAACGGGCACTGGCTCTGTAAAGTAGTTATCGACTAGGGTAGCGATATGAGCTTACAATACTCGGCCGTGAGAAAGAGGAAGGCAATGGATATGTAGATGTATGACTAGATTTAGCTGTGTGCCAATCAGTGCCTCAGCTGGGGTTGTGTAATCAGTGAAAAGGATGATGGAAAACTGTCGTCCGGGTTGAAGTGCTGCAACGTTAGTTGGCAAGAGTCCATAGTAGTGAGCGGGTGATCTCTGGTGGTGCATGGACAGGATTCGTGACATCAAACACTGCCTGGATCCTATAAAAATTGTCATCCATTTTAAAATCTTGCTTATTATTTAAGCAAAAGGTTTAGCACTCAGTTTGAGTGAGCTCTTATTACATTATAGTTGCCATGATCTCAAAACTCTGGCCATTTGATAATACCTAGAATATCAAAATCAACTGTGGGCGGCAGATCCTTTTCCCATTTAGCGCCCAAACTCTGGAACAATCTACCTAACATTGTTCGGGAGGCAGACACTGTCACTGCAGTCTGTCAGTTTAAATCTAGATTAAGACCCATCTCTTTAACCTGGTTTACACATAACACACTAACACATTTCTATAATTCAAATCCAGTAAAGGATTGTTAGGCTGCATTAATTAGGTCAACCGGAACTGGGAACACTTCCCATAACACCCGATGTACTTGCTACATCGTTAGAAGAATGGCATCTACGCTAATATTAGTCTGTTTCTCTCTTATTCCGATGTCACCGTAGCCACCAGATCCAGTCTGTATCCAGATCAGAAGGTGGATCAGCACCTAGAGACGACTTCGACTGCCCTGAAATGTCAGTGGAGACTAGAACATCTAAATGTTTTGAGAATAAATAATTTTGAAAATACTGGTATGATACAAGTGCATGCATTTGTGTTTCTAACTGGCCGAGAAGCATGTTGTAGTACAGGTTTTCGTGATAATATGTAATGTTATCAGATGATCTTGTCTATGAGTTTTCCCCCTAGAAGTTTCTGATGTCACATACTGTAGCTATTTGTCATTCTTCTGAGTTGTTTTACAGGTTTCATAAGCATTAAAATACTTAATCCTTTCACTCATTAAAGACTGTTCCAGAGTCAGCCAGCATAAAAAAAGACCTTTAACATTTTCCAATGCAATGCTTACGGTCTGCACATGATAGTGTTTATTTTAAATGTGCATAGTAATCGTTTACTCTAAGTGAAGTAGTGAGTTATGATCTGAGAATGGCTTATTTTAAGGTCATCATTTTAATGAACATGAAATTCAATTGAAATTAAACTGTTGCTTGTTTTATCCCTTTTCTGAAGAATCAATTATAGCATAGCATTTCAGCATACTTTAGACTTTGAAAACCTACTGTATTTGTGTATTTTAAAAACATGTCCTTACTAAATGGAAGAGTTGTGGTAATAAATATTCCCTTAACCAAAATTTTAAAAACAACATAATTCTACAATGATGGGTTCTGAAGTAAACACATTAAGGTACATACAGATCCAGAACCGATATGGAATCCATTGTAGCTTAGATCTAGCTTGAATTTTCAAAATAGGATTATATAAAATATTACTTTCATTACTACTCATTAAGTAGCATCAGTAGCTTCATTTGAGCTGAAGGCAAGATTCAGACCCATCTGAATCAGTTATCTTGGCATGAATCATTATGGTCAGTTAAACCTTTGAACTAGAAGCAACACTGCAACCAGGAATGAAGCGGTCAACACACTGATCCTGCTGCTAACTTCACCTGATGAATATGCTGCATTACAAAGAGAAGAAAACAGACAGAAAATATAATTTTCTGACATTTTGGGATTTTGCCTATAGCTCAAGTAGTGTAACAGAGTACACTTGCAACACTTCAAGTTTGAACTTGTAGTGAATCAGCTCATATGGAAATATGAATAATTAATCATAACTAGTTATAATTAATTATAAATATTTAGATCCGCTGTAGATATTTACTTGACCTCTCAGGGTCAACTGTCTGTCAATTCTAAGAACGTTAATTTCCTGGTTAAGGGAAATAACGTTCTTATTGTACAACTCTACACAGAGCTTGTAGCATAAATCTGCATGATTAGGGACTCCAGTTATGAGCAAACAATGAACAACGTCAAGTGTGATACAAGTAGTGTTGTTTTTGGTGGCCTGTTTTAATTTTAGTTTTAGTCTAGTCTTTGTGTGAAACTGTCATTTTAGTTTTTATTAGTTTTAGTCACGTTCATACTCTTTTTAGTCTAGTCAAGTTTTAGTCGACTAGCATTTTAGTCTAGTTTTAGTCGACGAAAACTGATGACATTTAGTCTAGTTTTAGTCAATTAAAATTGTATTTTAGTCTCTTTTTAGAAATGCAATTCTATTTAACCCAGTCAATATAGTATAAGTACCTAGTAGTATAGACGAAACCAAAATTTTCATTTTAGCCAAACCCATTTCAAACAAGGTTATCTTATTATATTATTGTTACCTTATAGACTCAAGAATACTTCCATTCCAGAAACGGAAGACGCGCTGATTTGAATTTACAACATTTATTTTACCAACCAAACATGTTAGAAGTACACACACATAAATTTAAATAAAGACGAACCCCGGCTGGCCGGCCATCGGTCCCTTTCTCTCTGTGTCAGACTTAACTTTGTTTGGTTTTCGTCTTCTAAATCAGTGTTTCCCAACCTTTCACCCTTTGGAAATTTTAACAAATTTGTGGCACCCTACAAAATTAATTTGGTCACAATATTTGAATTTCTAAATTCGATATGATAATTTGAAAGTATAGATATTCTGTACAACAGGGAAGAACTGCAGAATAAAATTTCATACAGATATTTTTAATATTATAAAAATCAGTAGGCTAATTTCTAATGAAGAGACCAATTTATATGACAGATTTTAATGTAGGCTTTTATTCATATGTATACATTGTGAGATAGCTAGTTATAATGGTAATTAAACAAAGTTTTGCTCACTCAGTGTATTTTTGATTTTACAGCTGGGTAATTTTGTTGCAGTAGCACGAGATAGTTTGATTTAAAACTTTGAATTGAATAAAATTGACAAGGAGGCTAAGCAGTTAATAAAATAAGAACAAATAAAGAAACTACTAATGATAGCACAAATAAAAAATAAATTGGCTTTTTAGTTTTTCGGGTAGGTCTAACACAGTAGGGCTATTAAGAGATTTTTTTTGTTTTTTTACCAATTATCCAAATAATGTTTAATCCTAGAAAGCTATTATTATCAGAGGACACATGAGCATAACGGTTAGCAGATCAATGAATGAGAGGGCAGCGTTACCAGAGTTGCCCATTTACCACACCTTGTTACAACACAGTAGGGCTATTGCAGACAGAAACAATACTGTACTACATAGATGTTATCGGTCAGCTCGATTTTTGAGTGGACTTTACTGTTCCAATGAGCATGAACGGTATATGAATGGAGCACTCACATGGGCCGCGAGCGACTGAGCGGAGCACACACCCCCATAGAGTGGATAACACACAGAGTGGGATAATACATGACAGTTCCTCTCATATACACACCGCATAGATCGTGATTACACCCACACACACGCATAGAGCGGGAAAACACATGAAATGAATCCTGAGCGGTGAACTAATTTTCGGCAGCCGGAATTTCAGTGCATCTCTAATTATTGGCGACATTAGAAATGGATATTATATAATAGCTGCTTTTTTGAACATTTTAGCAATTTAAAAATGCTAAAATGCTCTCGACAGACCCCGGTTGGGAAACACTGGTCTAAATAATGCCACGAGTGGGGCTTGAGGAAGTGACGTCGCCTGCGTCTGCGCAGTGCGACCTGATGCAGCCCCTGAAGCGAGACAGAGGAAACAGAAATACTGCAAAATAATAATAATAACGAGACGAAATAACGTTATAACATTTAGTTTCGTATTGTTTTGGTCAACGAAAATGAAGAGACATTTTAGCATAGTTTTTATTTTGTAAGCCACATTTCGTCTCGTTTTTATTCGTCAACGATATTGCATTGTACATTTAATTATCGTCATCGTCACATGACCAGCATTTTCGTCTCGTCTCGTTTTCGTCACGTGATAAAGGTTCGTTGACGACTATATTTAGTCATAATTTTCGTTGATGAATGCAACACTATATACAAGTAAGACTTTATTAACTAACTACTAAACAACTTAACTAGTCTAACATACTAGATAAACACTTAAACTGGTCTAACATACACATAAACACTTAAACTAGTCTAACATACACATACACACACACACACACACACACACACATACAGTTGGTATAGGAAAGCGTTGAAGCTTAACTCAGTAAAGAGGAGAGAAATAAGGAATTAATTTATGGAACCATTTGCCTATTCAGCAGATCTACACCAGAGGGAAACGTCAGATTCTTAGTTCAAAAACACCTTTGTAAAAAGGTGCAAATAATACCTAATGTATCAATTATTAAGACTAAGTTTGAATACTTGCACGTTTCGTCTGTCTGAAAGAAATGCTTGATGCAGTCCAAAGGTTCAAGTGGATCTTTGCTGAAGTTGGTTGATGAAAGGAACCAGTTTTGAGTCAGAGAATTTTGATGAATGGAAAAGTCGAGGCCGAAGCTTGGCACGAACTTAGGGTGTTCCTGGAGCATCTACATCTTCATCTTCTCAGAATACAACAAAACCACAGACTCTGGGAGGGTCCCTAGTGTGGGCCTTTAAGGTCGGAGAAGATTCACGCCTCTCAAGATGGGCTTGTCCAATGAGAAAGGCCGGAATCCCAAGTGGGAGGTTGGAAATGCTGGGGGGTTTTATGACCCTTTGTTCGATGGCATGGTAATTTGCACATGTAATTTGCTTGGGGTGCTAAATTAATAAAGATTCTTAGAACACTAATATGTTGCATAGGTACCAACATATAATATACACTCTCGTTTAGATCATCAGAAGACGAATTCATAGATACTAAACATGGTAGGGTTACATATATGTAAGATGACAGGAGTGTGTTTCATCACATCCGGCATAAAACAGTATAAAATATCAAAGACAACATACACAATGACCTCAAGGATATGTGTGTTCATTCAAAGAAAGGTTTTCCTATGAATTAATTAGAGAAGAGTCAATTTTGCTGTGCATTATGTGTCTTTCCTATGGAAAATGTAGTGAGAGGGAGAACTCTCAACATGCCATTAGGTCGTAAAATCTATCTGGTCTAGTAAAGGTGTCATGGTTGCCATGGTAACCAGGGTCCTGGGCCTCGTTCACAGACAACTTGGCACCCAGTATGTTTATTGGGTGAGGGGTCTGTGAATGTTTGTTAATCTAATGAATAATTGATTTGTTAAATCAAATGAAAAATGGTGTCTCTGATTGGTTCAGATGCTACAAAATCTACATGCACATTCACATTTAGCGTTCTCTCTCTACATGTTGTATTTGAAAAAAAGTAGCCACAAATGTTACATTACATCTGGATTGTAATCACAGTGACTCACCTGTTCCATTTATTATAATCGAAAAAGTCTGGAAGGGTAGCGTGTTGTTTCTGGCTGCTCGAACTACAGTGTTCACTATCTGGGTGCTATTGGGTAGAACAGCGTCCGCTCCGAATACAACATCCATGCTGTTTCGGATCTTGGGCACACTCCTTAATTTTACACCAGCATCACTGGAGAGAGTTTGGAATCAAGATTCATCAAAGAAAACTGACAAAAACTGTATAGGTTGTGTTTGGGCTTGTTGGAGTCTGTGTTGTGGTTGTAAGTTGAACTGTTGTATGTGGGGTTAAAGTTGCAGTTGTAAGTGAGTTTGTTGTATCCAGGGTTGTAGACTGAGCTGTACTTGTTGTAGGTAGGGATGTTGTTGCTGTCTGTGTTGTAGTGCTTTGTTCAGATGTAGTTGATTGTTCTGTTGTAGATGATAAAACAGTTGTGGTTATTGGTTCTGTTGTAGATGTTAAAACAGTTGTTGTTGTTGGTTCTGCTGTAGATGTTAAAACAGTTGTTGTTGTTGGTTCTGTTGTAGATGTTAAAACAGTTGTTGTTGTTGGTTCTGTTGTAGATGTTAAAACAGTTGTTGTGGTTGTTGGTTCAGTTGTAGATGTTAAAACAGTTGTTGTTGTTGGTTCTGCTGTAAATGTTAAAACAGTTGTGGTTGTTGGTTCAGCCGTAGATGTTAAAACAGTTGTGGTTGTTGTTGGTTCAGTTGTAAATGTTAAAACAGTTGTGGTTGTTGGTTCTGTTGTAGATGTTAAAACATTTGTTGTTGTTGTTCTGTTGTAGATGTTAAAACAGTTGTGGTTGTTGGTTCTGCTGTAGATGTTAAAACAGTTGTTGTTGTTGTTGTTGGTTCAGTTGTTGATGTTAAAACAGTTGTTGTTGTTGTTGGTTCTGCTGTAGATGTTAAAACAGTTGTTGTTGTTGGTTCTGTTGTAGATGTTAAAACATTTGTTGTTGTTGGTTCAGCTGTAGATGTTAAAACAGTTGTTGTTGTTGGTTCTGTTGTAGATGTTAAAACAGTTGTTGTTGTTGGTTCTGTTGTAGATGTTAAAACAGTTGTGGTTGTTGGTTCAGTTGTAGATGTTAAAACAGTTGTGGTTGTTGGTTCTGTTGTAGATGTTAAAACAGTTGTTGTTGTTGTTGGTTCTGCTGTAGATGTTAAAACAGTTGTTGTTGTTGGTTCTGTTGTAGATGTTAAAACAGTTGTTGTGGTTGTTGGTTCTGTTGTAGATGTTAAAACAGTTGTTGTGGTTGTTGGTTCAGTTGTAGATTTTAAAACAGTTGTGGTTGTTGGTTCAGTTGTAGATGTTAAAACAGTTGTGGTTGTTGGTTCTGCTGTAAATGTTAAAACAGTTGTTGTTGTTGGTTCTGTTGTAGATGTTAAAACAGTTGTGGTGGTTGTTGGTTTTTTTTTTGGGGGTTCTGTTGTAGATGTTAAAACAGTTGTGGTTGTTGGTTCAGCTGTTGATGTTAAAACAGTTGTGGTTGTTGGTTCTGTTGTAGATGTTAAAACATTTGTTGTTGTTGGTTCAGCTGTAGATGTTAAAACAGTTGTTGTTGTTGTTGTTGGTTCAGTTGTAGATGTTAAAACAGTAGTGGTTGTTGGTTCTGCTGTAGATGTTAAAACAGTTGTTGTTGTTGGTTCTGCTGTAAATGTTAAAACCGTTTTGTTGTTGTTGGTTCAGCTGTAGATGTTAAAACAGTTGTGGTTGTTGGTTCTGTTGTAGATGTTAAAACAGTTGTTGTTGTTGTTGTTGGTTCAGTTGTTGATGTTAAAACAGTTGTTGTTGTTGTTGTTGGTTCAGTTGTTGATGTTAAAACAGTTGTGGTTGTTGGTTCTGCTGTAAATGTTAAAACAGTTGTGGTTGTTGGTTCTGTTGTAGATGTTAAAACAGTTGTGGTTGTTGGTTCTGCTGTAAATGTTAAAACAGTTGTTGTTGTTGGTTCAGCTGTAGATGTTAAAACAGTTGTTGTTGTTGTTGTTGGTTCAGTTGTAGATGTTAAAACAGTAGTGGTTGTTGGTTCAGCTGTAGATGTTAAAACAGTTGTTGTTGTTGGTTCAGCTGTAGATGTTAAAACAGTTGTTGTTGTTGGTTCTGCTGTAAATGTTAAAACAGTTGTTGTTGTTGGTTCTGTTGTAGATGTTAAAACAGTTGTTGTTGTTGTTGGTTCAGTTGTTGATGTTAAAACAGTTGTTGTTGTTGTTGTTGGTTCAGTTGTTGATGTTAAAACAGTTGTTGTTGTTGTTGTTGGTTCAGTTGTTGATGTTAAAACAGTTGTGGTTGTTGGTTCTGCTGTAGATGTTAAAACAGTTGTTGTTGTTGTTGGTTCTGTTGTAGATGTTAAAACAGTTGTTGTTGTTGTTGGTTCTGTTGTAGATGTTAAAACAGTTGTTGTTGTTGTTGTTGGTTCTGTTGTAGATGTTAAAACAGTTGTTGTGGTTGTTGGTTCAGTTGTAGATTTTAAAACAGTTGTGGATGTTGGTTCAGTTGTAGATGTTAAAACAGTAGTGGTTGTTGGTTCAGCTGTAGATGTTAAAACAGTTGTTGTTGTTGTTGTTGGTTCAGTTGTAGATGTTAAAACAGTAGTGGTTGTTGGTTCAGCTGTAGATGTTAAAACAGTTGTTGTTGTTGTTGTTGGTTCAGTTGTAGATGTTAAAACAGTTGTTGTTGTTGGTTCAGTTGTAGATGTTAAAACAGTTGTTGTTGTTGTTGTTGGTTCAGTTGTAGATGTTAAAACAGTAGTGGTTGTTGGTTCAGCTGTAGATGTTAAAACAGTTGTTGTTGTTGTTGGTTCTGCTGTAGATGTTAAAACAGTTGTGGTTGTTGGTTCAGTTGTAGATTTTAAACGTTGTGGTGTTGTTTCAGCTGTAGATGTTCAAACAGTTGTGTTGTTGGTTCTGTGTAATGTTAAAACGTTTGTTGTTGTGGTTTCTGCTGTAGATGTTAAACATTGTGGTTGTTGGTTCTGTTGTAAATGTTAAAACAGTTGTTGTTGTTGGTTCTGCTGTAAATGTTAAAACAGTTGTTGTTGTTGGTTCAGCTGTAGATGTTAAAACAGTTGTTGTTGTTGTTGTTGGTTCTGTTGTAGATGTTAAAACAGTTGTTGTTGTTGGTTCTGTTTTAGATGTTAAAGCAGTTGTGGTTGTTGGTTCAGTTGTAGATGTTAAAACAGTTGTTGTTGTTGTTGGTTCAGTTGTTGATGTTAAAACAGTTGTTGTTGTTGTTGTTGGTTCTGTTGTAGATGTTAAAACAGTTGTTGTTGTTGGTTCTGTTGTAGATGTTAAAACAGTTGTGGTTGTTGGTTCTGCTGTAGATGTTAAAACAGTTGTTGTTGTTGTTGGTTCTGTTGTAGATGTTAAAACAGTTGTTGTTGTTGTTGTTGGTTCTGTTGTAGATGTTAAAACAGTTGTGGTTGTTGTTGGTTCAGTTGTAAATGTTAAAACAGTTGTGGTTGTTGGTTCTGTTGTAGATGTTAAAACAGTTGTGGTTGTTGGTTCTGCTGTAGATGTTAAAACAGTTGTTGTTGTTGTTGTTGGTTCAGTTGTAGATGTTAAAACAGTAGTGGTTGTTGGTTCAGCTGTAGATGTTAAAACAGTTGTTGTTGTTGTTGTTGGTTCAGTTGTAGATGTTAAAACAGTAGTGGTTGTTGGTTCAGCTGTAGATGTTAAAACAGTTGTTGTTGTTGTTGTTGGTTCAGTTGTAGATGTTAAAACAGTAGTGGTTGTTGGTTCAGCTGTAGATGTTAAAACAGTTGTTGTTGTTGTTGTTGGTTCAGTTGTAGATGTTAAAACAGTAGTGGTTGTTGGTTCTGCTGTAGATGTTAAAACAGTTGTGGTTGTTGGTTCAGTTGTAGATGTTAAAACAGTTGTGGTTGTTGTTGGTTCAGTTGTAAATGTTAAAACAGTTGTGGTTGTTGGTTCAGCTGTAGATGTTAAAACAGTTGTTGTTGTTGTTGTTGGTTCAGTTGTAGATGTTAAAACCGTTGTTGTGGTTGTTGGTTCTGTTGTGTTATCGTTAAACATTGAGGGGGTTGTTGGGTTGCTGCTGTAATGGTGTTAAAAACAGTTGTTGTGTGGGGGGTGGAGTTCTGTTGTAGATGTTAAAACAGTTGTTGTTGTTGTTGTTGGTTCAGTTGTTGATGTTAAAACAGTTGTTGTTGTTGTTGTTGGTTCAGTTGTTGATGTTAAAACAGTTGTTGTTGTTGTTGGTTCTGCTGTAGATGTTAAAACAGTTGTTGTTGTTGGTTCTGTTGTAGATGTTAAAACAGTTGTGGTTGTTGGTTCAGTTGTAGATGTTAAAACAGTTGTGGTTGTTGGTTCTGTTGTAGATGTTAAAACAGTTGTTGTTGTTGGTTCTGTTGTAGATGTTAAAACAGTTGTTGTTGTTGGTTCTGCTGTAAATGTTAAAACAGTTGTTGTTGTTGGTTCAGCTGTAGATGTTAAAACAGTTGTTGTTGTTGTTGTTGGTTCTGTTGTAGATGTTAAAACAGTTGTTGTTGTTGGTTCAGCTGTAGATGTTAAA
>JADLZN010001539.1:0-28290 GCA_018155175.1 Sinocyclocheilus anophthalmus | reverse complement strand
AGTTCTCTCGTTTCACACGATCAACAGATTTCACTTTACAGAAAAGATTTAGATGAAAGACAATTGAGAAAAGACCAGGAAAGAGGAAATCATGCATATTTACACTGCATCCAATATACATACATTGTCACTGATGCCTTTGTTGTCTTCATACTTTGTCTCAACGTGGATGGAGAACTTTGGCAGGAAAGAGCACTGAAGAAGAGAGAAAAAAAAGTTAAATGTGTCAAAAATGAGTTAAATTAGGCAAAAACAGCCACCCTAGAATGTATTTGGATACTTAAAAACATATCAAATCAAGTGTCAGCTGCACACAAAATACAAAACAAGCTTTTTTTCCTCACTTTTCCTCATTATTTTTGCTCAATGTATTTGAGTCAGCTCGTGTTTTGCTTTGTTTTGTTTTTTTTGTGTGTGGATATATTAATTTCTCCAAACTCACACAGCAGAGGAAACAGACAATCACATTGATGACAATCATCATAATGCACTAACATTTGTTTGACAACCACATAATATATTTGTCTTCATTTTCAAGGGGGGGGGGAAATCTAGTGTGTTAGTCAGAATATTTTTTACGGCGTACCAAAAAAATAGATACGTGTGCAGGTGGAGAGGAGGGAGGTAAAGGAAAAAGGGAAAGTGTGGCGCGTGGACATGCTATATTTTTTAACCATTAGTGTCCATTCATTAAATTGATGTGCTCGTAAAGGGCGTAGCAAAGAGAGAGGAATAGGTCACCAAAAACTTCCAATATTTCAAAGATTTTTTTTGCGTTGGTCTTTTCTTCCCCTCTTTTTTTTTTTTTACCGATCCTTTCCCTCCCTCTTTTTTTTTTCCTTTTTTCTTTTTTTTTTTTTTTTTTTTGATTTTTTTTTTTTTTTTTCTTTTTTTTTTTTTATTTTTTTTTTTTTTTTTTTTCCTTTTCCTTTTCCCCCTTCTCTTTCTGATTCCCCCTGTCTTTCGAAGTTTTTGTCCCCCCCTTCATTGTTTTTTGGGTATGGTCCCCCCTTTTTTTTTTTTTTTTTTTTTTTTTCGACCCTCCACGGAGCCCCTTTTTCGCCGTCTTTCCCCTTTTTTTTTTTTTTCATTTTTTCGTTCTCTCTTTTACGATTTGTCCCCCCCCCCCCCCTCCTTTTTCCCCTTTGTTTTCTCCTTCGTCTTTTTTTATCCCCTCCTCCCCCCCTTTTTTTTCCCCCCCCTTCTTTTTCCCTTTTTCCTTTTTTTTTCCCCCCCCCTTCTTTTTGCCCCTTTTTTGTTTTTCCGTTCGGTTCCCCTTCCTCTTTTTGTTTTTTTCCTCTGCTTCCCCCCCCCCTCCCTTCCTTTTTTTTTTTTTTTTCTTTTTTCCCTTGTTCTTTTGAGTTCCCCTTTTTTCAAGTTCGCCCTCCCCCTATTGAGTGTGTGGACTTCCTCTAGGGATAACAGCAAGTTGGTAGCGACCTTCCCGCCAACATAAATTAAGTCAATGGATTTCCCTTCTCTCCCCTGATCCCCGCCCCCCCCTTTTTTGCCTGATTTTAGGTGTGTTCCCTATTCTTCCCCATTTTTTTTTTTTTCCCTCCTTCCGTTTTTGCTCCTATCTCTCCCCACCCCCCCCTTTTTTTTTTTTTTTTCCCCCCCCCTTTTTTTTTTTTTTTTTTTTATTTTTTTTCCCCCCCCTTTTCTTTTTTTCCCCTCCCCTTTTTTTTTTTTTTTTTTTTTTTTTTTTTCTTTTTTTTTTTTGTTTTTTCTTTTTTGTTTTTTTTTTCTTTTTTTTCTTTTTTATTTTTTTTTTATTTTTTTATTTATTTTTTTTTTTTTTTTTTTTCCTTTTCTTCCTCTGTTTTTCCTTCCCTTTCGCTTCCCCTCTTTTCCTTTTCTTTTCTTTTCCCTTTTTTTCTTCTTTTTTTTTTTTTCTTTCCCTTTCCCTTTATTTTTTTCCTTTTTGCCTCTTTTTTTTCCCTACTTTTCCCTCTTTTTCCCCTTTTTCCCCCTTTTTTTTCTTCCCCCCTTCCTTTCCCCTTACCTTTCTTTCTTTCTTTCCCCCCCCCCCCCCCCTTCTTATTGTTTTTTTTTTTCCCCCCCCCCCCCCCCCCTTTTTTTTTTTTCCCCCCCCCCCCCTTTTTTTTTTTTTCCCCTTCCCCTCCCCCCCCCCCCCCCCCCCCCCCCCTTTCTTTTCCCCCCCCTTTTTTTTTTTTTTTTTTTTTTTTGCCGTGAATTTTAATCCATTTTTTTTTTTTTTTTTTTTTTTTTTTTTTTTAGTGACCTTGTGACTCACCAATGCAGATCTGCAGTGAATGGGTGCCTTCTCACAGAATGAACAGTGATTAAAGCACCACAATCCGAAAGGTAATCCCCACCCCACTCCCAGTCCCCCATAATTAACTTGTATTTGTGTACCTGCCCCCCTTTCCGTTTTTGTGTTCCCGTGTAAACCCAGCGACTCCTTGTCCTCTTTTTTCGCCCCCCCCCCCCTCCATCTTCTTTTTTTCTTCCCCCCTTCTTTCTTTTTATTTGTTTTTTTTTATCCTGTTCGGTTTGTCCCCCCCCCCACGGACACCAATTCATTAAGAAAGGTTTAATTGAAAGGGTAGGCTTTATAATAAGCCCATGATCCCTAATATGCATTCATCCAGTGATAAAGTTCATCACTGTGTTCTCTCACATCCAAATCCACAAACAGATTTGTTTACAATGAGTTTTTGCTATAAAGGGGGGTTGATTCTCTCTGATTCAGAGATTACTTGTTGCACTGAGCAAGCCATCATTGGAGGGAGGACTCATTTTGGCAGAAAGCAACGGTTTGGTGAGTTAAAAAACATCTTAATGTTGGATTCTGTTCTATAAACAAAACAGTCTTTTCGCGACACAAGAGGTTAAGTGATGGACCTGGGAGTGGGTGGGGAGATTGGTGATGTTTTTAATCAGCTGTTGAACTCATTCGGACGGCACCCATTCACTGCAGAGGATTGGTGAACAAGTGAGGTAATGCTAAATTTCTCCAAATCCGTTCCAATGAAGAAACATCACCTATATGAATGGCCGGAGGGTAAGTACATTTTGAACAAATGCTCACTTTTCAATGAACTTTTCCTTTACGTATGTAAATACTTTATTACCTCTGCATATAATGAATCAACAGACAATTAGGGAAAAATAACCCCACCACAAATGACATGCAACGGTTAATTCTATTGAGTCCAGTAACTAATTTTAGACATCTATCAAGAAGGGTCAAAGCCTCGACCCAGCCTCATTCATGAACACACTGCATGCATGCTCTCAGTAGATCTGGTGCACTGCAGGGCAATGCGCTTCAGTGTGATTGTGTTTTATGAGCCTGGCGTTTTGCTGTAATGATGAGCTCTTTTTCTGCCTCACTGGATTTACAGCCTCCCTGTCCTCCTCCTCTCTCCTCCCCACACATCCTGAAGCTGTAGCCCCTCTGAGACCCAACACACTGCTGCCTGATTAGATTAAGCACTGCTCCCGCAATCGCTATGGAGATCAATAAAGACTGAGTTACCTAATGCTGGAGGAAATGCTGTAGCATTGGGGGAAGGGCAAAGGATCGAGGAGAAGAGAAGAAGAGCAGATCTATGGGTGCAAACCCGCAAGGCATTGTTGAGTTATGACTCTTGTTTCAAAACCTAAATCGCGGTTTGAAACTGTAGCATGCCAAGCTACGAACTACTCATCGTTTAAAAGTAGTTAAACTATAGTCAAGCTCTTTTGAAAAACTAGTTGTCTACATTTCATGCTGACAAAAATAAACTGTAATTTACTATACTAATGTACTATACTGAAGCTTTTAATGGGGCAAATATGTAACTACCCTTGTGAAAAAGAAGTGAACTTAACTGTATGGAATGCACTTGTATTGTGCTTCAAATCTTAAAATAATTTAGTTTAAAAAACATATGGTATTAATAAAAATATCTAATGTAATATTACTGAAATAAAAGACTTTTTAAGTGAACCTAAAGAGAGACACTTTCATGACTGTTTCTTAAAACACTTAAGATACATTTTAAAAGTGCACATTGTAATAATGTCAAATAGTGTAGCTGATACATTTTTAACATCATTGTTTTACTATCTTTTATTGTGAAGTACACTTATTTGATGTGTGACTCAACATATAAATACATGTGAAGTACTGATTATAATTTATCTGAAGGTGCTAATTTGATATTACATTAAAGTATTATCGTGTCAGGAAATGCACACTGAGTGAGGTGGAGCAAAGAAACGGAGGGAAGGGACACGAGGGAGGACATCAATCCAGAGAGTTTAATAACATTAGGCAACCCAGAAAACTTACGTAGCACATGTTAGACAGAACAAGATTGGACCTGAACTAAAAACAGGGAAACACGATTTAAAAACATGACAGGACAACAGGGGGATGATGAGACACACCTGGGATCAATAGAACTAAACGGGGAACACCTGGAAACAAATAACATAATAGGACAGGAACAGGAAGACTAAATAAGGGCATGGAAATGCATGGGGAGCAAAAACACACACAAAACAAGGAACAGATGTTTGTGCAAAAAAAAGTTTTTTTTTTTTTGCCCCGAAAGGCGCGTGTATAAACATCAACAAGGAGGGGGGGGGGTCGACTCTGGAGACCAGAGAGGGCGACCGTGAGGACATGGCGGAGCACGGGATCGGGGGGGGCCATGGCAGATCTGGCCGCCCAGGAGGGCCACGGTGGAGCACTCAGTTCAGGAGGCCATGGCGGAGCAGCCTCTGAGGCCGCGGCCCCAGCCCCCACCTCTGCCTCTATGACTGGAGCCCTACTACCCCCTAAAAAATTCTTGGGAGCGCTTACGGGGCTCCAAGGCCCTCTGTGGGCCATGACAGGGGACTGGAGCCCTCCTTGGGCTTAACTGAGGATCTGAAGCCCTCCCTGTGCCCAACGGGGGATCAGGAGCCCTACCTGGGCTTGAATGGGGATCAGGAAACCCTCTATGGGCTAGATTTGGAAGGGAATAGCGCTTACGAGGAGCTGACACTGGAGTGAGCTCTGGGGCTTGAGCCGACACTGGAGCGAGCTCTGGGTCTAGGATGAAGGCAGAGAACAGTCCTTTTCTCTTCGTCCTCCTCCTTTGGTTACGGGTGAACTGGGCAGCTGGTGGGCTTGTTGTTGCGGTAACTGGCGTGCTTGACTTCGTAGCGGCCGGCGGGCTTGAGTGAACCGCGGCTGGTGGGCTTGACTTCATAGCGGCCGGTGGGCCTGACATCAGAACGGCTGGAGAGAGCCGCGGCCGGCGGACTTGATTGAGGTATTTTGCTGGTTCTTTTTCGGCCATTACTGGGTGGTGTACGATCTAGGTGGTGTGAGTTCGAGGCCAGTGGGGAACGTTGTGGGTTCGGGCAAGCTGGTAGGAAGACGGTTGGAGATTAGTGTATGTGGAGGTTCTCGGCGTGGGGTAAGCTGGGGAGACGCGGTGCGTTCCAGCGGTAGTTGGATGACGAGGCTTGGGAAGTTTTTTTACTTCTTCAACTTCGAAATCTGAACTATTTAAGAACAGCACGAGATTAATCAGCTCAATCAGGGGAAAATCACACATAGGAAGATCGCAGCGGATTATCTCGTAATCTAACCCCAGCAGGAAGCACGCACCTAGAACGGCATCGTGCCAGCTCACCCGGTTAGAGAGCTCGAGAAAACCCTCCACATATCGCTCCAACCTCAGACCGCCCTGCCGCAAACCCCACAGTGCATCCTCAGCTGCAGTCATTTCTTTTTGGTCTGGTATTCTGTCACGGTTCGCTACTGTGAGGAGCACAGAGCGAGGAACGAGGAGACGAGGAGTACATCAACAACGAGAGTTTAATCACCGTCAAGGAAACACGGAAAACTCATGTAGCACATGTAGACATTAACAATACCGCACACTGAACTAAAAACAGGAAACACTATTTAAACACATGACAAGACAAAGGGATGACGAGACACACCTGGGATCAATGGAAATAAACGAGGAACACCTGGAATTAAATCAACATAATAAGGACAGGAACAGGAAACTAACCAAATATGGGAAAGGAGGGCACATGGGGAGAAAAAACACACACAAAACACGGAACAAAGTCTGACAACTATATTATTTAAATGTACACATTTTTAAATTGTATAAAATCTATTTTACTATATTAGTTTTGTACTTTAGTCCACTGTATTCTCAGCACACACTACAGGACATCACAGAGACTCCAATAATAACAGCTTACAGAATAAGAAGTACAGTGGGGCAAAAAAGTATTTAGTCAGCCACCAATTGTGCAAGTTCTCCCACTTAAAAATATGAGAGAGGCCTGTAATTTTCAACAAAGGTATACCTCAACTATGAGAGAAAAAAAAAATCCAGAAAATCACAATGTAGGATTTTTAAAGAATTTATTTGCAAATTATGGTGGAAAATAAGTATTTGGTCAATAACAAAATTTCATCTCAATACTTTGTTATATACCCTTTGTTGGCAATGACAGAGGTCAAACGTTTTCTGTAAGTCTTCACAAGGTTTTCACACACTGTTGCTGGTATTTTGGCCCATTCCTCCATGCAGATCTCCTCTAGAGCAGTAATGTTTTGGGGCTGTCGCTGGCAACACGGATTTTCAACTCCCTCCAAAAATTTTCTATGGGGTTGAGATCTGGAGAAAGGCTAGGCTAAATGCTTCTTACGAAGCCACTCCTTAGTTGCCCGGGCGGTGTGTTTGGGATCACTGTCATGCTGAAAGACCCAGCCACATTTCATCTTCAATGCCCTTGCTGATGGAAGGAGGTTTTCACTCAAAATCTCACGATACATGGCCCCATTCATTCTTTCGTTTACACGGATCAGTCGTCTGGTCCCTTTGCAGAAAAACAGCCCAAAAGCATGATGTTTCCACCCCCATGCATCACAGTAGGTATGGTGTTCTTTGGATGCAACTCAGCATTCTTTCTCCTCCAAAAACGACAAGTTGAGTTTTTACCAAAAGGTTTTATTTTGGTTTCATCTGACCATATGAAATTCTCCCAATCCTCTTCTGGATCATCCAGATGCTCTCTAGCAAACTTCAGACGGGCCTGGACATGAACTGGCTTAAGCAGGGGGACACTTCTGGCACTGCAGGATTTGAGTCCCTGCGGCGCAGTGTGTTACTGATGGTAGCCTTTTACTTTGGTCCCAGCTCTCTGCAGGACATTCACTAGGTCCCCCCGTGTGGTTATGGGATTTTTGCTCACAGTTCTTGTGATCATTTTAACCCCACGGGGTGAGATCTTGCGTGGAGCCCCAGATCGAGGGAGATTATCAGTGTCTTGTATGTCTTCCATTTTCTAATAAAAGTTCATTTCTTCACACCAAGCTGCTTACCTAATGCAGATTCAGTCTTCCCAGCCTGGTACAGGTCTACAATTTTGTTTATGGTGTCCTTTGACAGCTCTTTGGTCTTGGCCATGTGGAGTTTGGAGTGTGACTGTTTGAGGTTGTGGACAGGTGTCTTTTATAATGATAACAAGTTCAAACAGATGCCATTAATACAGGTAAAGAGTGGAGGACAGAGGAGCCTCTTAAAGACGAAGTTACAGGTCTGTGAGAGCCAGAAAACTTGCTTGTTTGTAGGTGACCAAATACTATTTTACCGAGGAATTTACCAATTAATTCTTTAAAAATCCCACAATGTGATTTCTGGATTTTTTTTTCTCATTTTTTCTCTCATAGTTGAGGTATACCTATGATGAAAATACAGGCCTCTCTCATCTTTTTAAGTGGGATAACTTGCACAATTGGTGGCTGACTAAAATTTTTGCCCCACTGTATCATTTGCCCATTACATATCTGTACTATGGATGCTATCCAAATAAAATGAAATTAGTTTAGAGGGAATATATTGGAAGTCTCCATTTTGGCAAAACAGAGCAGTGAACACCCACATTTTCTGCAGCCTGGGTGCCAGCAGTATTTTTCTCATTCATTTTCTCCATAGAGATTTCAAAGGATTCTTCAAAAAATTATTGTAAGGCATGAACCAAACCAACCAGCTCCAAGACAACATGCAACTCTGATCTTGAACAAAAAGTATTAGAAATTTGGAAAAAAGATCATTACAACACTGTGTATGAGGGAATGAACTACTCGCACCATAAAGCACTGTGAATGATATAAGTGAATCAGAAATGATGGTACATTACAGAGGCCAACCGCTAGTGGATTTTATTGATTATGATAACTAGGTTGCACCGCACTGGCCAATAACGACAACAGCTTGTTATAAACTAATGCAAACAGATAATAACAATTGTGACATTAAACATTTAATGTAGGTTGAACTTTTATTTAACCACGAGGCACTACTAAAGTTAACCTCCTCTCAGCTTTGATGGCAAACATACTGCTGTTCTCCATTAATGCAGCATCTAGTCAACATTAATTACTTTATAATAAAAACATGTACGGTAGTGTACTAAAAATATAGCGTTTAGTTGTCTATGTCAAAACAAACAGCAGGGGCTGTCAGTGATTTGGCCTCTAGAGGTTGCTCTCGTACTGTATAATGACAGCGGACCTTCTCAACCGCTCCAACATTGGATTCTTGCCCATTGTTTCAGCAATCAGTTACCAGTGACGAATAATCAGCTAAACTGATCAATCGGTTGACCTCTAGTACATTATAAAACTACTGGACTTAAAGTCCTTATAAAACAATACATTTTTGTTATCGGCAAAATATTTGGATACATTTAAAACTAAAGTAGTTTGAGAGAGGAAAGAAACCACTGATCACATGATAGCAGTGACTTTTCTGATTGGTGGATCTTTCTTCAGGATTATGGGTAGTGTAGTTTTTCCCTGGGAACTGCATGCATTTTTATTATTTAGAAATGTTGTTTACGTGTGGCTCCAACCCAAGCATATACAATAAATTAACAACCTCTGAGCTCATGGCAGGACTGTCTTAAAAGGTTTATGTTACTGCGAAAAATCAATATCTCTATGAAGAAAATGAATGGGATTTGTACTCCCCGAGCTCTACTGTTGCACTCAATTAAATTAGCATCGGATAAAATAAAAGTTTGAAACTTTGATATGTTGACTGCAGTTTCTTTAGAACAAGGACAAAAAAAAACTCATCTAATACATGTATTTATAAATATATATTGTCTCCATAAACATTAAGCCAATAAATGAGTGTATTTCAAACAGCCTGGAGTTAAAGAAGTGACTGTCACAAATTTGCATGTAGCTGTTTCCATTTTGTGCATCCTTTGGGCTTTTCTCGTCTTCCACTGCTCTCATTTGAGCGGTTTGTATCCTGTTGTTCCCGGCATATGGTTGATTATGATAATGGTATTCCGATGAAGAGCTCTCTCATTCATCTCTAGGTACAGATACAGCACGCAGAGCCACTCCAAGATCCACAGACTGTCGGCCAGCTTAAGTTAAGCCTTAATCCTCCACCCATCTCCACCGCTCATTTAAACCAACCTGTCATGCTGCTGCTGTTGACTTTCATCACTTTCCATTTCATACTCAAAAAAATCTATTTAAGATTTATGCATATAAATTGCACATAAAATTTCCATCCATTTGGATCGAACACTTTTACACTTTTAACATAAAACAAACATTTAAACACTTTTAATATAAACAAATGAATACATTTAATGTGTTTAATTCAAATGGATGGAAATTTTATATGCAATTTCGATACATAATCTTGAATTTAGGCCTATATAATAATAATTATTATTATGATTATTAGCTACAACAGTCTGAATGGGGTGAAAGAAATTTTATGGAAAGTAATGCATTATGTTTCTTTTGCGTTACTTTTTAAATCTGGACAGGGCTTGCTTTTTTTTTTAAATAAAAAAAATCTATAACCCAAAAGTTATATTTTTGGCAATTGTAAAGGCCCTTTCACACCAAAAGTTAAATTATTAAGCCTCAGGCGGAAGATAGTACCTCTGTCTCTTGCGTTACTTATTTGTAAAAGTAACTCCGATATTTAGTCGTAAATTTAAAAGTAATGTGTTACTTAACTAGTTAAATAAAAAAGTAATCTACATTGTGTAAAAGTAATCTGATTACGTTACTCCCCAACACTGCATGCAACTAAAGTCTAAGTCACAGAAGACTTTTTTCATTGTTATTGTTATTTAAACATGCGCTAGATGGACATAGATTTGATCTCACATCTTTTTCAGCATCTCATTTATGACACAGCACTCTAAAAATGCAGCTCTCAAGTTAAAAGTAGTCATATTTTTCAAAAACGTGCTTTTTCATTCCATGCCTCATATTTTTAGATGTAAAAACGCGTTCTGTGTGAATGGCCCCTAAGGTCCCAATACCTTAGACCTTCAATATATTCATAAGGCTCAGAGGAGTCCTGAGGTGTTAAAATGTATATTGCTCTTTCGAATAAGCACAAGGTTTTCCATGAAACCTAATATGGTCTCCAAGGAGCTTGAAGACACCTGGTCTGCCTGGTTTTCCAATACACTCTAATTATATTGCAGAACAGCAAGGGAAAACAAGAACGGTGCATTCTGGGATAGCATAACAACATGGTTGGTGGTTAAGGGGAATCAGCTTCCAGACACTGTAGCTCTGTTCCAAATCCTAGTGAGCTTGATTTGAACTGCCTACATAGAAAATGTCCTTGTACAGTATCGGCAGTACAAAGTACTAACTGTTCTAATTGAATACTGTCTATTAAAATGTAATGTTTTAATGAAGTGAGTGTGTTTATTAGCATATTCATTTTGTTGAAGTATTGAAATTGAGTGTGCTTGTGTGTGCTTGCTTTTGAGTTTCAAGCACACAAATAAATAGAAGAAGCCATACTCACTGTATACTCTAAGCCAATGGTGGGGGAGGAGATGGATCGAGAAGATGCGGGGAGAGAGACAGGAAAGAGAAAGAGAGACTCAGTAAGGTTCATAGCCATAAGCACCATGTCCTAAAAAAGGGGTGGCCCCAAAGTGGGGGGTGTTTTCCTTGAAAGGGGCCATCAAACATGCAATAACAGAAAGACCTTCCGTTTTCAGGGAATTGAAGTCGTGTGTGTGATTAAACTCAAAATTGCGCATGTATTTGTGAGTGGTGGTCGATGTATGTGTGTGGGTGTGTGTGTCTATCATGCCCTGTGTGTGTATCTCTGATATGTCCATGTGTTCCCTTTCAGTATATGTCAAAAAGATGCTCCTGACGAATGTCATTTGTCACATTTAAGATTCAGACTGTATATACATCTGCTCAAATAAGATCCTTAATGGAATAATTAAAATATTAATCAAAAATCTGTCATTATTTACTCATCCACATGTTGTTACAGTACTTTTATGGTGCGTATTTGTCCTTGTATTTGTTAAAGTACTTCATTTATTTGAAAGTACATTATTTCTTTAGTTCACAAATTGTTATTTGATATTTAGAGGTCTAATTTTACAGAAGTAGTTCATAGATGTTCACTGCATCATAACATACATGTTCTTCAGTGAGCTGAGACTAGCCATAGAAAAACAACATTCTGCACATATTTAAGATCAGACCTATTCATAGTAGCAGTGAACAGTGGCACTTTCCAAAAATAGAATACACTTTGGTGTCCCGTTACTGTTTTAAGAATTAGACGCACAAATCATTTTTTTTTGTAGTGAAAACAACAAATAAACTATTATCCTATCTAACATAAATCAAATCTAAAGTAGCATGTTTTCTTCTATGGTCATGATATACTGTCATCATGATGAAGCACTAACATGAAGAAAATAGAGTAGTTCAGATAAAGTTAAAGTATGCTACTGCCACAGTATCACAAGATATATGTAAAAGAAATAGTTCACCCAAAAATGAAAGTTCGTTGATTATATACCAACCCTCAGACCACCAACATGTAGTTTGGTTCACACTTCATCAGATTTGGAGAAATGTAGCTTTACATCACTTGTTCACCAGTGGATCCTTTGCAGTGAATGTGTGCCGTCAGAATGAGAGTCCAAAAAGATGATAAAAACATCACGATAATCCACAAGTAATCTACATGACTCCAGTCCATCAATTAATGTCCCGTGAAGTAAAAAGCTGCATGTTTGTAAGAAACAAATCCATCATTAAAGCATTTTTAAATTCCAAATCGCGGTTTCTGGCTAAAATACGGTCCTATGTCCATAATATTGCTTTTTCCAGTGAAAAAGTCGTCTCGTCTGAATCAGAAGAGAAATATGCACAAATCAAGCACCGCTTAGAGAGAAAAACAAGATCCTAAACAAATATGTTGGCCAATTGGTTTAGAGAACACAAAGGTTTGGCTCTCATCTGACTGCAACCATCCTGCGAGGGATCCTCGAAGTTACGAATGCAAAATGTCTCAAATCTGTTCTGTGAGGAAAACACAAACTCATCTAACATCGTGTTATAAGAGCATAATGCAAGTAAACCCTTTTAAATAACTTTTAATTCTTAAGAATATTTAGAAATTGGAATGGAAATGTAAACAAACAAACAAACCTTTGTTAACAAAGAAGTGCAAAGTAGCATGAAGTAAAACAAAGGTAACATTTGACTTCAGGAAGAAAGTCTAAAACAAACTCTACTTAAAACAACAATCAGTTTTCCATATGAACAACTCTTTAACGACTGCATCTTTTTGGCTATATAGTGAGTTAAGGCCCATTCACACTAGTAATGCCACAATCCTCAATATAATATTGAACTGTTTGGTACTACATTCACTGTTCAATGTTTGTGAATTGTGAAATGGCTCCATTTGTGTGTGCCCATAAGTCTACAAACTGAGATGAGGAAAAGTCTCCCCTCTTATAACATGCATGTGAAAAAGGAACACGCCAAACATCTTCTTTTGTAAAGACTTCCAATGAGAAGCATTTCTAAACCTGTTATACAACAAGAGAGAACAGGTTTTTACTCCACAACATAAATCTAATGTTGTAAATAGCTTCCTTCTGTGATCTGATATGGCTTCTTATTAAAGAATGAGGCAGAAAATATATTCTATACTGCAATAAATGATATGTAGATTAGCAATGGATTATAAATATACTTTATTATGAAAATACCTAAGATGGCTTAAATAACACAGATTTTTCAATATATATTGCGCAGATGAGTGTCTTCATGGTTTCATGCAATCAAACAATTTCGATCTTCTTCTTATTCAGTTTACAGCAATAACTAGTGGACGGTGACGAGAGAGCTCATGCGCGATGAAATGAAAGCACAGAAAATAGAAAAAACAACTGAAAATTAAGGGGTCATATGATGTTTCTAAAAAGAACATTATTTGGTGTAATATAATGTGTTTATGCGTTTTAAGGTAAAAAAAACACATTATTTACCACATACTGTAACCCTTAGGTTTTTCTCCTCTATGCCCTGCCTTTTTGAAACGCGTCGATTTGTACAAAGCTCATTGTTCTGAAAAGCCAGGTGTGCTCTGATTAGTCAGCTATCCAGTGCATTGTGATTGCCCGAATACCTCAAGCATGATTGATTCGATTCACAATTGTTGTTTTACTTAATTTTTTTACATTGGCAAGCTATCTAGTGCGTTGTGATTGGCCGAATACCTAAAGTGTGTGACGGAAATGTTATGCCCTTTATCATACTGTGATGCCGTGTCCCGGCGCTACGTGACAAAACCAATAAAACCCATTACAACGAGGCATTTGTTGCATCCAGTGGAAACATAATTACGGATTATAATGACTTATACTGTGTTTTTACGCGTTGTGTATCGCACTGCGTAAACAAAACCATGTATGCATTTGTGATCGGAGAAACAACAAACAACAAGCGATACTCTACACTGCTCAAAACGACGCCGTTGAATCATCGGTTTTTTTTAGGTGGCAATATCTGGATTTGAGACTTTAGTCTTTGCAATTTAACAGATCTTCTTTATGCACCAAGAGTAACACTCCAAAGAGAAAAGAAAAAAATGAAATTGCATCATATGACCCATTTAAAGAAACATCTTCATCAGTTTGACAAACACACGTGAGCAAATACTCACAACACGACCAAATACAGAAATGTGCTGCAAATACTCACAAAGCAAACAAATACAGAAACGTGCTGTAAATACAGAAACGTGCTGCAAATACTCACAACTCAAACAAATACAGAAACGCGCCGCAAATACAGAAACATGCTGCAAATACGCACAACACAAACAAATACAGAAACGTGCTGCAAATATGCACAACACAAACAAATACAGACACACGCTGCAAATACACACAACATGACTGCCAAATACGCACACACAAACAAAACAGAAAAGTGCTGCAAATACACCACAACAAACACAAAACTACAGAAGCTGCTGCAAATACATAAACATAATGCAACATACGCACAACACAAAACAAATACAGACACACGCCAAATACACAAACACAAACAATACAGAAATGTGCTGCAAATACAGAAACGTGCTGCAAATTCTCACAACACAACCAAATAGAGAAACGCGCTGCAAAAACAGAAACGTTCTGCAAATACTCACAACACAAACAAACACTCTTCAAATACAGAAACATGCTGCAAATACGCACAACACGAACAAATACAGACACACGCTGCAAATACCCACAACACAAACAAATACAGAAACGCGCTGCAAATACAGAAACATACTGCAAATACGCACAACACAAACAAATAAAGAAACGCACAGCAAATGCTCACAACACAACCAAATACAGAAAAGTGCTCCAAATACGCACAACAAACAAATACCAACACACGCTGCAAATACAGAAACATGCTGCAAATATGCACAACACAAACAAATACAGACACACTGCAAAAAAAGGAACATGCTGCAAATACTCACAGACCACATTGGAAATGTGGGAACCACAACAAGTGACGAACCTGGCTGGGACATGCTATCAATGTCTACTCTGAAAGGTGAGATTTTTGTTTATTTTAACATCCTGATCATATGACTCCTTAGCTTTATTGGATATTATTAGCCTAAATAAGCTGACGAAATACACAATTACTGTAACTGTGAAGTGTTATGTAAGCTGGTTAACTTACTTTTCAATCAAAGTTCAGTAGTATAGTGTAAGAATGACAACATATGCACATGTTCTAGTCTACTACTAATAAAATTATAATCAAAAAGCACTTTTTAAAGGAGTATTTACCAGAAATATTATTTACCAGAATTTATTTAGGAGAAAATGTAAATATGCCGTAATTCTAAAAACTATCTATTTATAAAATGCTTTGAGATGCTTTTGATAATTAAGTTAATGGAAACTGTAAGGATAAAGAAACTAGAATACTTTGATCTCCTGAGAAACAAACAATGCACTGGCATCTTCAGGACACCTCACAGAGGGGTGGTGCGGGAAACGTCTCTCTCTCTCACACATGCATCTGTGCCTTTTTCATCTCCTCCCTCCACTGGATTCATTCAGAATGGTCAATAGTATAATGTTCTATATGATTGCAAATAAGATTTACAGTCATGTTTGTTTTCATTTGAATAGTTTCAGGGAAAGTGGTACAATGGTCTTAATCTTACTAAAAGATAATCCAGATCCTAAGAGTTAAGAGAAACTTCGATCACCGTAGAGAACAATCCCATGCAAATTACCTTTTGTTACCACCCAAGTCTGGGACCTGGCTTAATGCAAATTACAATTGTTTGTACATGCCTCCATTTGGTTGTATTTAAAGGATTGCAGCAAAGGGTCAGCGCGATTCTGTAGCCAGAATGCCCGTAGTACAGAGTATCTCCACATGCTCTGTACTATGTATTTTTCTAATACATCTAATATATTTAATCTCAGATATGCATTTTACTCTTAGATTCGTCGTTGAGAGTTTGATGTTTTGTATTGATTTGATATCGTTGAATTGAATACATATTGAATACATATTTACCTGACTGATAATAAATTGTAACATTTGACTTATTCTGACTTACTCTGAAATTATTCTCATAAGTAGATTAAGTGAATGGGTATGTCTCCGCAAATCTGCGTCCAGGGTTAAGTGCACATTAGATCTCAGGAGATGAAGCATGGGCGCATCAGGTGAGATTCTAAATTTCTGACTAACCGCTCGACCTTAGTTTAAGTTGCTACTCAGTTACGTTAACCATGTATATTGATGTCAGCTTTAATTAAGTGGTACGAAGCTAGATTAGCTGTCGGGGTCTAGACAAAAGGTGGTCTAGAAGAACCGCTGATTAATACTTCCGAGTGTTAATTAAGTTGTACAAAGCTATCAGCTGTCGGGGTCTAGACAAAGGTGTTCTAGAAGAAACGCTGATTAATGTCTGAGCATTACATGGGTAACTGTAGGGGGCTAAAAGTATTAGCCATAAACCTCTGAATAAGGATCAAACTGGCGAGTTTTGTGATCATGGAGCCCACGCATAGCGTGAGGCATCCTAAAAACAACATAGATTCCTAATGAACGAGTAAAATACAAAGTAAAGAGTTAATTAGAATAACTGAATGTAAGAATAATCAGAGACCGACAAAAAACCAATGTGCCTTTCAACCTAAATTAGACTTAAGATACTAAAATGGAAGTCAGATTGAGTAAACTCCCCAAATTGACTAACTGAGCGCTGAAAAGACCGAACACGCAAGCGACCTCATCGGCCACTGGACGACCTTCTGGACCAGGTGCGCGGACCTTAAGAACAGTAAAATGGCATACCAGAAAAATAAGGAAAACAGAATGGTAAAGATAAAACTGTAAAATTATATTAATTAGACAGGCTTTTTAAATTAATAAAATATAATTTAACCTTTAAAACAGAGTATAGAAAAATGAAATTGGAAAAAACTGAATTTGTAAATAAAACGTATTTCATAGTGCCCTATAATTATAATTCATTTTTTTGTGGTAATAAAAATAGACCCAAGTGAACAATAGCCTTTAAAATTACTTAAAAAAACATATATAATAGCAATGAGGCAATAATAATGTTCAAATAAAGTATCAAAAGCAAGAAATAATATGGTTTTATTGAACAAAATTGTTAAAATAATGTATTTTAAACAATAGAGCTAATGTACATTACAACAAAGGCCTGCAGAGGGCGCCAATGGCCTGATGATTCTTTTTACACATTGCTGTGCGATCTAATACTTGTTTAATATTAACCAAGCACCATTTCATTTAAATGTCCACTTAATCTTTAATATTTGGCCATTTCTTTAAGACAGAAATGCTATAGCCACTGTAATTAAAAGAATATGGACATCAAAACGTGTAAACTCAGAGGGAGGGGGGAAGGGGGGGGGGTTTTTTGAGCTTTATTTGAAAACCGCGCTGTTTTCGGAGTTGGTGTAGGTTTATAAATGATTTACCTTACAAATCTGATGAACGTTATAATAAACCCAAACTCACAACAACATGCAGAGATGGAGTTTGAGACGCTCCACACATATAAATGATAACAGTTCCTGTGGAACTACTGTGAACGGAGCCGCAGTGTGACGCATGTACTTAACCTACACATGTAAATAATGAAAGCACATATACTGTATTAGAACTGCATCACATAATTATTTAATTAAATCTTAGCGTTTGTGAATTCACAATTATGCTAAATTATGATTTTTAAATGGGTTTAATACATCATGCAGCCTTGGAACAGACTAAAATGTGTTTTATACATTCTCGTCCGTGAAATGCGCCACTTCTGGTATTTTGCCAGTTAGTCGACCCGAGCAAAATGAAGTCGAGGATTTAAAAAAATCTAACAGTCGAATAAAATCGCCGAATCACTACAGCCCTAGTTTTTATTAACTTATGCACTACATTTATGTTGTCTGACACTTTAAATGATTGAGCTCTTTAAAAGAAGGATGGATTCTGATTGGTTGTCAATTTTTTATCGTTCATCAGCTGGAGAAAAAAAAGTATTCTGAAAGTGATTCCCACAATATCATTCAACAATGTTGTTATTATCGTTGTGGTGCGGACTACTTACAACGATTTCACTGAAATTACATATATTTTGTGGTACAGTACAATTATTGGCAACCCCATTCTAGATCATGCACATTCACTGTTTCACTATTAAGCACTCATGTGCTTTTCCAAATAATTTGTTTATATCAATGTGGTAGGGCTGTGCGATATTGAAGAAAAATGCAACATGCGATATGCGATAACTCATTAAATAATGCGATATTCGATATGCGATACGATAATGCTTAAAGTGCCACATGCTCAGATGAAAGTTTTACTCAGCTGTTGCTGAGACAGTTCTGTGAATTTCTATAACTATCTTGTGTCATATATATATGGTTATTTGTATGTATGTATGTACCAAGAGTTCCTGTAAAACCACAACAAATTCCTTGTGTTTGCGCACACTTAAGTGGTGAATAAAGCTCATTCTGATTCTGATTCTAATAAGAAAGCACCCCTACAACAACTTCTGAAAGTGAACGGTAGTTTTACTTGAGCATTACATAAAAATGTCATTTTAACATTAGTGTAATAATTTTAACATGAGTTTAGGAACTGAATAATAAAAAGGAAAAATAAAACACTGCTTAGAATTTACTCTAATTCAATATGCATTGATTCTTATTTAAGCTACAAAAGTTATTTAGGTAAGAGCAGTGAGTGATTTTCTCTTTGTCTTTTGTTCATGGCCCCAAATATTGCAAGCTGTAGCGATATGCATATTGCGATATGTACGTTTGCGATATTTCGATATATTGCACAGCCCTACAATGTGGTGTTAAAAAACACCACAATGACTTTCCCTTTATTTTGAGACATATTTCTTTGTTTCTATTATCATTAAATACATGCTGTGACATCTACTGTGCAAATACTAAAAAGTGCCACACTCTGTGCATAAACAGCACCAGACGGGGCCACAAGTAGGGGTGCGCCGATCCGATATTCAGTAGCGCGCGCGATACTGGGCATTTCTGCCGGATCGGGTCAGTCGACGAGACAGATACAATCTGATATTGGCGGATTAGGGATGTAAAGGAAATTTTTAACGGTTGAAGATTAAATGTGATACAATACCCACAGTTAGTATTACGTTTATACTTTTAATTATACTATACCGGTATTCGATTACAGTGATTGAACACTCAGGATAAATAATACTGTACAGCACAGGGCTCCAGAGTGAGACCAAATGGGTTGCGCTTTTGCGTAATTGTGTTCTGCCGGGTGACTAAATTTGGTGTTTTAGTGCGCGACCACCACATTGTTTAGCATAAGCGCTTGCCATTTCAGTCCAGATGAGACAACACATCAAATGGCAAATCGAAACTCGAAAGATAACGAAACCGCGCTCTCGTTGTGAGCTGCGCAAATGATTATGAGTGTAGAGAGTGGTGTTACTCGCAACACGCAGCACGACGAGCGAAGCTGCGCGCGCAAAAATGAAACGAATATTGAGGGGCGGAAACGGGAAACGATGGATGGGTTTAATGCTAAAGTAAAGTAAAAGACCGCATCTTAAACCAAAGGTGAACATGTTGGTATTCTTGTGGAGGGGGGGGGAAAACATGCAAGCACTGTCACCGAAAGCAAGTTTAGTTTTACTTTTCTTTTAGTTTTCATTTTGAAAAGCTTGTTATCTTCCCTGTTTACCTCACGTTACGCTATGGAAGCTCTCTTTTATTTGATTCCTCCGTGTTTGCTAAACGTTCTGTAATTTATTAGTCGGTATATAATACAGTATGTGGTGTTTGCCATGCCTCATCTTACTCGTTTTTGTAAGCTAGGTGCATGTATCTTACTGTTGTTGTTGTAATGCTTTTTAAAAGAATAACAATGATCCACCTTTGTTAGCTTTAAAAAGTGAAAGGTGTGTAGCTGATATCATGTAGCAACAAGACCATCTGAGCTTTCTGTAAAACGTGACAACCAAGATCGCAAGATTCGACAAAGTGTGGAAGCACCCAAAGCCCGGATGAAACATGCCTGCTATAATGTTGCCGGTGAGGAAAAAATAGATTATGTGGAGATTTTACTTTTAACATTTAAACAATAAGTTGTATTATTTATGGACGCAGCAATAACCAAACCTACCATATAATAATATTTAATCAATATCATATTTTCACTTTAGACCTTTCTTTATTTAAAAGCGGAAATGGGGTTACCATATGAAACTTGCGTATGAAAGTGTTATTGAACATTACATAGAATTTCATACATGTTATTAGATACACTGTTGTCAGTCATGTTGTCATTTAAAATTCGGACATCATTGGCAATGTTATTGTTTTAGTTAAAACTCATTTTATTTGTTGTTTGTTGATTTTAAATATAAAACTTACTGTGCCAGTACTTTTTGAACATTTCCAGCACATTTAACAATACCGTGTGATAATACTGATAACCGTGATCATTTTGATCACTATAATCGTGATAAGAAATTTCATAACAGTGAGCATCCCTAGTGCAGTATACTATCTGTGTTATTATGAAGCCCCCTCACCCCCCCCCCCCGAAATCCACATAAAACATTATTTATAAAGCACAATAAAGTTTTTGTGCACTATATTTTAAGTGTTCTGAAGCCGTCTCACAGTTTAATGTGAGGTACAGATGAATACTTAAGTCGTTAAATTCAAGTTCACGTAAACTCTTCTCTCTGCTTCGGCTGTCAGTCATCCTCCATTCAGCATTCAAACTGCGTGCCGCGCTTCAGGGGTAACAGTCAAGACGAGAAACTCTCTACTGGGTGTCTGTTAGAGATCACTACACTGAAGTACGGAGCACTATGAATTGTTCTTCACGAGCACAGTAACTGAAATTTAAAACTGTTAAAAGTAAAAAGGCTCAATAAACTAACGCACATATTTAATACACTACACATCAATATCTCTTCACTTTGTGCTTTGAACTCTCTATGCGAAGGGCTGCGTGCTGTGACTCCGTGTTGCTTCAAGCGCACACATTCTGACACACGGGATGCACATAAGGCTTTGGTGTCGCTCGTAGCCTTTAGTATTAGAATATTTTGCGCAAGGAAAGATTATATATGCCTTCTTGTTCATCTTATCAATCAGATGTTCGGTCATTCTTGCTATAACATTTAAAATAAACTCTTTTAAGTTATACAGTAGTCAAAATTTTAAATGGATCGAAAAAGTTAATTAAAGTTGTCTTAAGACAAGAACGGGTATTGTTTTGGTTTTAGGACAACTTTGATGAAAGGTTTTGATCCACTTCAAATGTTGACTACTATAGTATATACGTATATATAAATGTATTACTTGTTTTTCATAAATGTATTTTACAAAGAGCAATGTGTAGGCCTACCAGATTTAGTCCTACACTTATTCACTTTTATTTGTTACCCACTAAATAACGTTTTTTTTTCACTAAAAGTTTAGGATTTTATAAAATTGTGCACTCATTATTTTTCTTAACTTTTGCTACTGAATTATCCATTAACATAGTTTATAATAGTATTTTTGTCATAAATAATTATATATTTTTCATTTGTTATTTTTCTTTATAATGAAGTTGTTTATATTTAGTAGATTGTGTGTAACATACAAAATAGTGATGATCGACCTACACATTGAGGTACAGAAATTCTACACTCATTTAAAAAAAAACTGCACTGGTATCGGATCAATATCGGTATCGGCATATACTCAGAATTTTTGGTATCGGATCGGTATCGGTTCTGAAAAAGTGGTATCGCGCCAGCCCTAGCCGCAAGAGTTATAAACACCAGCACCACTACCTTTGCTCACTGCAACTGTAACATGCCAAGAATGACTACACTGTACCACTAACATACAATGTGCACAGGCCATCGTAAAGCAGGCAGGCGACCGGGGGTGAGGAAACAAAGGCATCCAGTGAGTTTCTAGCACAGAGGCTTGGATCCTATTAATAAACGCTTCCAGATTTTCCAGCAGTCAACTCTCTTCGTCTAACACACGCCAGCTGGGCACAGGGGATTGTAACTACAAGCTGTGATTGGTAGAGAGCAGTGTAGAGATACTGTATATTGTGCCGAGTTGCAAATTATTGACAGACCTCAGAGGAGTGATGCCAATAACGTCCACAAAGCCACTATACACTTAACAAAACTGGTGAGCTGCCCAGCAGAATTACAGAGGGAATGAATGAAAGCTAAAGACAGAGCAAAAAGGTCTGTAAAGTGTGGCCACAACCATGCTTTTTACATTACATTTACATTTAATAATTTAGCAGATGCTTTAATCCAAATCAACTTACAATAGTGGAACATATTAATAGCATATTAACCAATCTATAGAGCAACAATATATAAGTGTTGTGACAAGTCCTGGATAGTCTAACGCAGTACAAATTAGAACGCGTGATGTTTTTGAAGATGGCAGTGGTTGGAGTGGTTTAAGCTGGTCTGGAGCTCTTTTTTTGTAATAAATGGTTGTGAGCTGGTTATAAGCAGAAGCTAGTTGCTTAGGACCACCACATTACCAGCTTAAACCAGCTCATGACCAGCTAAGGACGATCAAAGGACCAGCTCAAATCAGTTGCCATGCTTCAAAACATGCCTAACCAGCATATGCTGGTTTTTTTTTTCAACAGGTAGTGACTAAAGTATGCACAGAAACATAAGAACATGGTTCAAATAATTTAGGTATTGTGATATTAGGCTATATGGTAATATAATATTACTTTGACATATTCAGTTGTACAGAATGACTACTATATTAACTTATAATAGTATTTACATGTACTTCAAGTACTCAGAAATGTTCCCAAATATCTGAAATACACTCTAAAAAATGCTGGGTTGTTTCAACCCAATTTGGGTCAAATATGGACTAACCCAACTGTTGGTTTAAAAAGCTAATTTAAAAATGTAACCAACGTTGGGTACGGTCAATATTTGACCCAAAAGTTGGGGTGAAAAAACCCAGCAATTTTAGAGTGTACCTTGCTACATTGATACAAAAAAAAGAAAGAAGAAGAAGAAGAAGAGGAAGAGCCAATTACAGATGTGGCAGGTATGTTTTTAATGCAACAACTGTCTTAATGACATTGCATCTATATGCTCAATTGTCTTAGTCTTATTAACGTCCCTTTTCTGTTTACATTGCATCATTAATCTCACAGTAATGGAATAGTATAAAGTGCATGTAATTCACATTTTCAATCAAGACAGCAAGCCACGTGCGTGCAAAACTGGTGTTCTGTAGGACATCAACAGTGAGTTCACAGAGTTTTTCAAAGTTTAACATTTTAACATTTAACACTTCAGCAGCAGTTGGCATACCAAGAACACAAACAATCAAAGCAACTGCCAGATGCTTTCATTATCAAAACCTGACGTATTCCAAGTAAGTGATGCAGCAACTATGCAAACAAAAGACTTTGCGTGAACATAAAAGGTGCAATTTAGAATACTTTTCACTTTATTTATTTTTAATTATAAAAAAAACTGTTGCCAATATATGAGCATAATGATGTAAACAAACAAACAAAAAATATTATATGAGTATTATAGTGTATTTGGTCAGAGAAAATTAAAATAGCATAAACTTTCCCTATGTGGAAAGAGAGAAACAGCGCCTTCTACTCGCCACGAAAAAATATATATAGACAGAGGCTACGCTATACAACACCGGCAAAACACCCTTACTGAAATTGCATAATAAATGCAATAAAATTGTGAATAATAATAAGTGTTTATAATCACATTTGGATACACAATTGTCATAGACGTAAGTGAAAGGATAACGTTCTTATCCACAAAAATAATTACTCATTGACTGCCATGACGGCTGAATGAACGCCATTTACCAAGCGTTATCTTTAATTTCACATATTATTCCCAAAACCCTGCAGGGATTTGCAACTGGCAAACGAACCACAACAGACCGCCTTTATCTACGACCACATATAACATTTATGTAACAAAATACAGCTACATTTAAAAAGCTGAAGCTTGACGTGATTTTATGTAAGGTTTCTTACATAATAATATCTATATCTAGAGAAGTGAAATTTGGACAGGTCCAAATAACCTGCACAGATTAAGTAATGCTGTGAAATACGTAATGTCAGCAATGTCCCTGTAATGTCAGCAGAGCTGTCGTAATCATTATACAGCTTGCACAAATCAATAGTGCTCATTTAGGCATTGTTACTTACCGTACATCTTCATTTTTGAGAAAAACCCGTTGTCCAAATTGTAATCCGTTTGCGCTGACACCGTCAGTTTAGCGCTCTGACTCCAGACGTACCAGTAAGTGAACTGCGCGGAGCGGCTCATGTCTCACCATCAGTCCAAGCACTACACACGCCTACTAAATGTCTCTCTTAAAGACACAGTTCCATCATCAAGCATTGTCCATCATGGATAGACCAAATCAACTGGCACACTGTTGTGCGCGAGTATGTTTCAGTTGAATAGTACTATAATTTATTTTTGCTCCATTGATATATTATAGATCAGTGTTTTGCTCTCCTGTAAAGAAACCAGTGGCGGCTCATCGGGGGAGGCAGGGGAGGCACAGCTTCCCCATAATTTTGAGGTGCAAATGGAGAGGATGATTTAATGTTAATAAAATTCACAGTTAATTTCAGTTCATGTCTCAGAATGTGTATATTTTGTTTGTAATTTCACAGTTGTAATAACGCCGCCACTGAAAGAAACTACTACTGCAAAGAAAATAATATAAAGGAAATTGTAGAAGTTTGAAGCATCAAATGTTAAGTATTTGTTGTGAGATTTGCACTTATTTGAAGAGAGCAGATCAATTTTAAGTATCAACGCTCTTCCTATAGGCCTCATGATGCTTTGCACAGTTTATGAGTGTAAAGAGACAATCAGTGAAAGGTTTAGTATAAATAGTTAAATTATGTTAGTAGAGTTGAGCCATTGGCCAAATATGGCCAATTAGTCTCTTTTGCATTTGTAATATACCATGCAATATATCATGCAACATACTCCAGTCAAACTGGAGAAGGGTGTCCAAAGGTCACACAACATTCTTGTATACATATTTACATAATTTTAATTCTTGGGCAGGGATTATGCTAATTGTGAATGATCCTGCACACGTGCCCTTTACGAATGATTGGAATTCATTAACATACACGCATTTAATTATCAAGTCTGAGGTTTATGATACCTTTGTGAATCCAGAGGAGAGTTTTCAGGAAGGTCAGTTTTACTCTTAAATTACTCAGAATTTACTCATATATTTAGTAAAAAAGTTTCATGAATGAGGGCCATTTGATATTTGTTTACTGGTTCATTATGGACCCTACCAGTAAGCAAATATCAAATGGGGCTGCTCAGTCACCATGGGTGTACACGTATATGTTTTTCAAATATGCAGACCCTCTAGAGCAGGCGTTCTCAACTCTGGCCAACAGGTCCACTTTCCTTCAGAGTTTAGCTCCAACCTTGATCAAACTCTCTTGCCAGTAACTTTCTAGTAATCCTGAAGACCTTAATGAGCTTGTTCAGATGTTTTTGATTAGGGTTGGAGCTAAACTCTGCAGGAAATTGGACCTCGAGGGCCAGAGTTGAGAATCCATACTCTAAGTATACTTGTTATGAATGAGAAAAGACGGTGTTCACGGTTCTGTGCTAAACAATGCACACGATGCAGGACAAATACAATCAACAGTCTTTAATTGTAAATCCACAGGGAAAACACAAGGAATCCAGGAGCTGGGGTAGCACAACACGTAGACACAAATAATAGCAGACAAAGGAACAAAGGACAGGTATGGAGGATGAGGCTCCAAGGTGGAGTCGAGGGAGGGAGGAGCCATGGTGGAGAAGGCTTCAATGACACCCTGGGGACGATGGAGGGGGGGGGGGGAGGGAAAAAAAAAAAAAAAAAACGAAGGAGCAGATCCTCTGGAGGTGGAAGATCAGGTGGAACCGACAGATGGAAGCCAGGGCGACACCCAGGTCGGAGGTCAGGCGAGCTGACGGCTCATGCAACCAGCGGAGACAGGACCCGAAGATGAGTCCCGAGCTGATGGTGGTCAGCCGACTGCCAGGCTGAGCGGAGGGACGAGGGAGCCCGGTGGAGCCAGTGGCATGATGGGCTACGGTGGAGACAAGGGAGCTAGGAAGCCCAAGGCGAGCCGATGAATCGAGGACTGAGGGGAGTACATGACTTGGAAGAACGGAGCAAAGACGGTATCCTCAAGCCTAGCTAAGCTGGTGACTGAATGCCCGAGGTGGGATCAGATCGCCCAGATTGCACTGACTGAGGGTGAGCTGAGGGCTGGCAGGACCAGGAGGACAGGGCTGAGGAACTGGCTCATAGCGGAGGCGGGAGAGGGATGCTGTGTTGTAGCTGAAGATCACTGGGAGTTAGGAGACACAGGAGACTGTGAGACAGAGCTAGAACCCGGGGGGCTCGGGACCTAGGAACATGGGAATACCTCCCAAACCCAGTCTTAAGTCCTCTTTAAAACCGTCCTAGTTCCTCATAATCGCTCCCTAGAGGCCAGTTTGCACTCACACGTCGCGTCGGGACCGTGTGGGTTGATGCACCCCGCTCTCTCCAGCCCTCGATCCCACGAAGACTCCTCATGCGATACTGGTGTGGAGCCGGCTCACCACCTGGTCCCTGCATTCTCGTGCTTGGTTGCGGGGCGATTCAATTTGTCGCTCTTTGTCATCGCTGACTCTTTTATCACCGTTGAGCTCTGGCGAGTTCTCCGTGCAGGCGGGGTGCTGTTTTGGCTGGGCTCTGGTCATGATGTGTTGCTGGTCGGGGGCTGCCACTCTCTAGACACCGGAGGATCCCTTCCCTCCATCTCAGTCCTGTGGTGTCTGGGAGGTCAATGGGGCGATGGAAATTTGGCCCGATCCAAAACAGAGACTTCCGGGTCTCGTTATCAAAGGGGCTTTGTGCGGCGAGACTGGTAAAACGAAAAGTAAAAGAAAAAAATTGTGGCTTTCCCGAGCCACGGCGGTGAAACTCGCTGCCCACTCCATTATTTTGTCTGCTATTCTGTCACGGTGCTGTGCTAAACAAGGCGCACGACGCAGGAGAAATACAATTACTTACAACACAACACTGCAAATTCTTACAACACAACCAAACACAGAAACGTGCTGCAAATACTCACAAATGCAGAAATGCGCTGCAAATTCTCACAACACAACCAAATACAGAACAGACCACAACAAGCAGGATTCTACATTCTACATGTGTGGACTGTTTTTGGTGGTGTTGTGAGAATTTGCAACGCGTTTCTGTATTTGTTTGTGTTGTGAGAATTTACAGCACGTTTCTGTATTTGGTTGTGTTGAGAATTTGCCGGTGCGTTTCTGTATTTGGTTGTGTTGTGAGAATTTGTAGTGCGTGTGTTGTCGAATTTATGAAGATGTTTTCTTAATTTGCAGGCGTTTTTTTCATTTGCAGCGCGTTGTGCTCTCTCAGCCACCATATAAATCCTAAGGGAAAACACAAGGAATCCAGGAGCTGGGTTAGCACAACACATAGACACAAATAATAGCAGACAAAGGAACAAAGGACTTAAATACTAGAAACATAATTAGGGAGAAACTGAGAAACAGGTGTGGAGCTAATTAATCAAAAACCATGGAAACTAATAGACAAGGGAACTCAATGAAATGTGAACACAGAAACAGAACATAACTGTTAAAACAGGCAGATTGATGGCTATAGAATGGAATGGAATGGACAGGACTGACAGGCACACTAAATTATGACACACATATGACATAAGTACACAAATGCACGCCATTGTACATAATAATCACCAAAATTAGCACCTAAACAAACAAACAAAGTAACACCTTTGCTGATTTATATGATGGTTGTGGACACAAAATTTTGCTTTGGCATTGTCAACATCATTGTGTAACACCAAGTATTACACTGATTAGCTACTCTTCTTTACACTACTGTCTTTTCTCCTTTCTTTTAGTCTATCTGTCCTTTTCTTTATAATAATTCCTAAACCTGAGATTAAGAAAGAGTTCGCATTGCCTGTGGGCCTGCTAACCAAACCTCTCTATTTATACTCTATTTATGCATTTAGGGTGGATAACAGCATGCTCTGGGCTCCAGAGGCAGACCCACTCTTTGCTATTTTAAAAAACTGGTTGATTATTAGATGATACAATGCTTTACATTTCCCTTCATTTGTGAAATTAAAGAGTCTGTCATGCAGTTTGTCAATTCAGGACACATTTGCTAAAAATTACACAATCAATTGCATGAATGTACCAAAGCAACCGCAGCTTGTTCAAAAGAATGAGAAACTTCTTTTATGATGTGCACAAGTGACTAGATGATGTGGAGGCT
>JADLZN010001538.1:0-33282 GCA_018155175.1 Sinocyclocheilus anophthalmus | reverse complement strand
GCACAATAAGCGACAATGCCCAAAAAGGGGAAGCACACCGTTCCTGGCGACGCTGCAATACCAGACCGATGCGGGGAGTGGACGGAGCAAGCCACGGATCCAGACTACACTTGACCTTAGCCAAAAGGCCGAGAAGCGATGCCACCATGACGCAGCAGGGAGGAAGCCGGAAAAGCCCACGCCCATCTGGGCGCCGATAAGTCACGGAGACCTGAAACGCTGGGGGTGTGTAGCACCCACCCGTCTTCCTGTCGACCCGTGAGCGTCGACCCGATCGGCCTGAAGGTGGCTCTGCAGCGACGGAAAGTACGGCATCGCTCATAACTCCCAAACGGTTTGTCGCAGTGCCACGTGCCTTATGTCATCGGAATCCTTGGCTCGAGCCGAACGAGCGGCAGGTCTCGGATTGGCTCGTCGCTCGGACGACATTTTCGGCTATTTTAGATTTTGTCGAAAACCTACTTTTGCAAACTAGCGCCAGGCATTTGGCCCAGTCCGACCCAAAGCAGCGCAGAAAGATTCTCTGGAGTCTGACTGTCAACAGTCATCCAAAAAAAGTGGAAATTTCCATTCACCTTGGCGAGGGGACCTCAAAACGTTCGAAGGTCGAGTGGCGGAGGTTGCTAAAATGGCTATAACTCCAGAAAGGAATGAAATGACTTCACCCAAATCGGCACACCTATGCACGGGCTCAGTCTGCGGTCAGCTGAAAAAGGGTGCTGTGACTGGCCACTTGGTGGTGCTGTAAGGTGAAAAAAAAAAGAAAAAGGACAAGCAAACAAACATGAAAACAGCTACAGCTAGGCATCAGTCAGTCCGATCGACTTGAAAAGTGAGGTCTGTGAGAAATTTGAAACTAATCCGCTCTAGGAACACCAGGGTGCCCTATTTTCAAAAGTGGCGTAGGGATTCTTTTCGCACAGCACACACATACCTCAATATTACCGAAACTCCTCTGTTCGGAACAGCTCCTGATCTTGCGGACCCAAAAAGAAAAACAACTGAAAGAAAGAAAAGTGAGAAAAAACCCATCTGCTTTGTTTGACCAGTTAATTCAGGGGAGAGCGCGAACACAGTCCCCCACTACCATAAATTATGCAGTCGAGATTCCCACATTTGGGGAATTCGCAGAGGTCAGCACAAACCGGAGTGCAATGGCCAAGCCTCGCCCTGTGTACCACCTTCGTATGATCATGGTGTCTTCCCGCTGCCCGGTACGTATGAAGGACCACGGACGCAGTCAGGGGTACCATTTCCCTCTCTACCGACCTCATCAACGGTGACCCACCCCTAGCAAAGGAAGGCCTTCCGTTACTGGCCTGCGCTGTGCCTGACCGATGCTGCAAACTGGCACGTGTGGGCATGACCTGGTTTTAGATGATTCCCTTTGCAACCAAACCACACCTGATTCGACTCCTTAGTGGCAGACTGCGGTGGGGACGCTCCGGGGGGTGCGTCAGAGGAAGAACCTCAATAAACGGCAACCACTGCGTCCAGCTCGGGCAGACCTGAGGCCGTTTTGCTCCGAGACAGAACCCTCATGCTTGCGCTGCATTCGTCACAATCCGCGACAATGCCGCAAAAAGGGTAGCACGGCCCCGTTCCTGGGCGACTCTGCCAATACCGACCGATTCGGAGGACGGAGCAAGCCACGGATCCAGACTACACTTGACCTTAGCCAAAAGGCCGAGAAGCGATGCCACCATGACGCAGCAGGATGAAGCCGGACAATCCCACAGCCCATGCTGGGCGCCGATAAGGGGTCCTGAGACCTGCAACTACGGTGGGATGGTAGCCCCAACCCCGTCTGCGATGTCACCGTGGAGCCTCGCTCCCGATCTGGCCCTGACGGTGGGCTCTGCCAAGCGACGGAAAGTAAGGCATCGCTCATACTCCAAACGGTTTGTCGCACTTCCACGTGCCTTATGTCACCGGAATCCTTGGCTCGAGCCGACGGCTGCAGGGTCTCGGTTTTGGCTCGTCTCTCGTTCCGCGACATTTTCTGGCTACTTTTTGATATTTTTGTCCAAAACCTACTTTTGCAAACTAGCGCCAGGCATTTGGCCCAGTCCGACCCAAAGCAGCGCAGAAAGATTCTCTGGAGTCTGACTGTCAACAGTCATCCAAAAAAAGTGGAAATTTCCATTCACCTTGGCGAGGGGACCTCAAAACGTTCGAAGGTCGAGTGGCGGAGGTTGCTAAAATGGCTATAACTCCAGAAAGGAATGAAATGACTTCACCCAAATCGGCACACCTATGCACGGGCTCAGTCTGCGGTCAGCTGAAAAAGGGTGCTGTGACTGGCCACTTGGTGGTGCTGTAAGGTGAAAAAAAAGAAAAAGGACAAGCAAACAAACATGAAAACAGCTACAGCTAGGCATCAGTCAGTCCGATCGACTTGAAAAGTGAGGTCTGTGAGAAATTTGAAACTAATCCGCCCACCAGGGGCTGATTTTTCAAGAGCGTAAGTGACTTCTTTTCGCACAGGCACCACACATAGCCAGCATATGACCGAACTCCTCTTTCCGAACAGCTCTCTGGATCATTGAGTACCCAAAAAGAAAAACAACTGAAAGAAAGAAAAGTGAGAAAAAACCCATCTGCTTTGTTTGACCAGTTAATTCAGGGGAGAGCGCGAACGCAGTCCCCCACTACCATAAATTATGCAGTCGAGATTCCCACATTTGGGGAATTCGCAGAGGTCAGCACAAACCGGAGTGCAATGGCCAAGCCTCGCCCTGGGTGAACCACCTTCTTGATCATGGTGTCTCCCCTGCCAGGTAAGTATGAAGGACCACGCGGCCAGTCAGGGGTACCATTTCCCTCTCTACCGACCTCATCAACGGTGACCCACCCCTAGCAAAGGAAGGCCTTCCGTTACTGGCCTGCGCTGTGCCTGACCGATGCTGCAAACTGGCACGTGTTGGCATGAGCTGGTTTTAGATGATTCCCTTTAACCAAACACACCTGATTCGACTCATTAGTGGAAGACTGCAAGAGCTCAGGGGGGTGCGTCAGAGGAGAGATCTCAATAAACGGCAACCACTGCGTCCGCGAGGGCAGACCTCCGTTTGAGCCGAGACAGAACCCTCATTGCTTGCGCTGCTATTCGTCACAATAAGCGACAATGCCCAAAAAGGGGAAGCACACCGTTCCTGGCGACGCTGCAATACCAGACCGATGCGGGGAGTGGACGGAGCAAGCCACGGATCCAGACTACACTTGACCTTAGCCAAAAGGCCGAGAAGTCGATGCCACCATGACGCAGCAGGGAGGAAGCCGGAAAAGCCCACGCCCATCTGGGCGCCGATAAGTCACGGAGACCTGAAACGCTGGGGGATGGTAGCACCCACCCCCGTCTGCGATGTCACCGAGCCTCGCCCCGATCGGCCTGACGGTGGCTCTGCAGCGACGAAATTACGGCAATCCGCTCTAACTCCCAAACGTTTGTTCGCAGTGCCACTGCCTTATGTCCACGGAATCCTTGGGCTCGAGCCCTACGAGCGGCATTCCCGGGATTGGCCTTCGTCGCTCGACGACATTTTCCGCTAGTTTTAAGATTTTTGTCGAAAACCTACTTTTTGCAACTCAGCGCCAGGCATTTGGCCCCGTCCGGCCCAAGCACGCAGAAAGATTCATCTGGAGTCTGACTGATCAACAGTGCAGTCCAAAACATTGAAAATATTTCCATTCTCACGCTTGGCGAGGGAACTCCAAACTTCGAAGGTCGAGTGCGAAGGTTGCTAAATGGCTATGGAGATACCAGAAAATGACTGAAATGACCTTCACCCAATCGGCACACCTAGGCACGGGCTCATCTGCGGTCAGCTGTAAAAAGGGTGCGTGACTGTGGGCCACTTGGTGGGCTGTAAGTGAAAAAAAGAAAAGGACAACAAAACAAACTAACAGCTACAGCTAGGCATCAGTCAGTCCGATCGACTTGAAAAGTGAGGTCTGTGAGAAATTTGAAACTAATCCGCCCACCAGGGGCTGATTTTTCAAGAGCGTAAGTGACTTCTTTTCGCACAGGCACCACACACAGCCTGCATATGACCGAACTCCTCTTTCTGAACAGATCTCTGGATCATTGAGTACCCAAAAAGGAAGACGAAGGACGGAAGAAAAACAAAAGAAAAAAAAGTGAGAAAAAAACCCATCTGCTTTGTTTAACCAGTTAATTCAGGGGAGAGCGCGAACGCAGTCCCCCACTACCATAAATTATGCAGTCGAGATTCCCACATTTGAGGAATTCGCAGAGGTCAGCACAAACCGGACTGCAATGGCCAAGCCTCACCCTGGGTTTTAAATTTTCTTTTCTTTACATCACAATACAGAGACAGGTACGTTCATTCATAAATACATATCATACAATCATATATTTAAATCAATCTGTTACCCTTTATCCATATTTATAAGAGTTAACCAATATTTAAGACCATATTGAAAGGAGGGACATTTGGTATGTTCCTTAACTTATCGGTTGCGTTGACGGACAATTTCTGTCCAACTCTTAAAATGTAATCCCCTATGCATTTTAAACTTGATGTTGTTACTGATTTAACTGGGATTTCATATTTCTGAAAGACGCAAATATTCCTAGATTTCCATAGTGCTTCCTTAAAACATTTATAATTGCCCACCACCATATCGATTTTTTACAATGAACCTTTTCCAATTCTCCATACCAAATATCTCTTTCACTTGGCACTCTGTACAAATTGTATAACCATAATCGAATGGAACCCCAAACCTTCTGGGCATAAACACATTCCCACAAACAATGTCTCATTGTCTCTTCTTCTCCACAGTTTGCTCTAGGACACAAAGAAAAACGAGAACAACCTCTCCTCTTCAAAAAAGCCCGAGTAGGTAAACAGTTTTGTACAGCCTGCCAAGCGATATCCTTATGGCAATTAAACAAGAAATCATCGTTCACATTCTTCCAAACCATAATACATTCTGATTCAATAAGATATCCTACAGGAGTCATCTTAAATAAAGATGGGGAAAGCTTTTCCTCTATTAACTGTCTATTTAAACTCCCAATCTGAATGTTAGACCAAGATGTTCTCTTTAATATCTGCAACATTTTATTATATATAACTGGTCTAGTTTCTGCATAAGGAGTATTTTGAGGCATTCTCTTATTCCAAATTCTTCCCACTTGTCGGCCTACCCAGAACTTCACAAAAAAACTACTATAATTAGCCACTTCATCATTTAGACAAGATTTCAATACAGGAAAGAGAAACATAGCATCCAATTTGGCTTGTATATTAGGGATCGCTAATCCTCCTTTCTCGATTTTTCTACATACAATTTCTCGTTTCAACCTCTCCTGATTAGAGTTCCATGAAAAATGGAAAATCTTTTTCTTAACTAAATTTAAAAACCATCTTGGGGCTGGCAAAGTTGCCGCTACAAATGTAAGAGATGCTATTATCTCTGCATTAATTATTAGTACTTTACCCCTAGAGCTAAGATTTCTTTCTTCCCACTGTTTAATTTTCCACCCTATTTGTTGTATCCTAGAATTCCAATTCCTTTCTTCCATATCTCTACACCACACCATCCCTAATATTTTAATGGCTTTGTCTTGGATTTTCAATCCAAAATTAAATTTGGGTTCCGTCCAATTTAAGTATAAAATCTCACTTTTACTTTTATTGATTTTCATACCAGTCGCCAATGTAAAAAGCTCACATAACTGTAATGCTTTTTCTACTGAATGGTTATTCGAAAGTAACAGGGTGATATCGTCCATATAAAGTGACAATTTTGCTTCCTTACCTAAGCTAGCTTCTAAGCTCCCTGGTATTAATAATCCTTTTAATTCAGAACTCTGCCTAATAGCTTGGGCTAGTGGTTCTATGGCTAATACAAAGAGTAAAGGAGATAAACCACATCCCTGTCTCACTCCTGAACGGACAGTAACAGGTGGTGTTAGATGGCCATTCACCAATATGCGACTCTGGCATCCAGTGTATAATAAATTGATCCATCTAAGAATTGGTTCCCCAAAACCATAACTCTGTAACATTTTACGTAAGAAAATGTGATCTATGCTATCGAAAGCCTTTTCTAAGTCTAATCCCACAACACATAAAGGTAATTTTCGATCCTGTGTGTAAAGGAACGCATCTTTTATTAAAGACAAATTCTGATGTCAAGGATGTACCTTTTACCCCGCATGTTTGTTCCTTCCAAACTTATTAACAGTATGGAAGCTATTGAGAAGTAGGTAATCCAAATCTCCTTGCGCAATCCAGGTTTGTGACGGTACCTATAAGAACATCTGCTCTATAGGCCCAACTAGGATTGACTTAAATGAACAAAATGTACATGGCAGGTTGTGTTGTGTATGACAATATCTTCACATCAGTGCCCAGTAAGGACAAAGGGCGCCAATTCTTTAAATCAGATTGATCTCCCTTTTTGAATAACAGAGTGACAATACCCTCTCTCAATGTTGGTGGAAGTACACCCAGACTAAAACTTTCTTTAAACATTTTCAGCATCGTCTCACTTAACTCCTCCCAAAATTTCTCATAAAATTCTTTGGGCAGGCCGTCTACACCTGGACTTTTATTACTTTTCATACTCTTTAATGCTTTTGTAAGGTCGTTAATCGTGAACTCTTTATCCATCGCAGTTGAAAAATTGTGTTCAACAACACTTTTAAAAAGCAAATCACCCATAACTCTCTCATCTTTTTTCTTTTCAGAGTAAAGGTTTTGATAAAATGAGTGAATATATGAAATTAAATCCTCTGTTTCAGTTATAACTTCATTATCTTGTTTTTTTTTAATTCTTCTATAACAGTCTTGGACCGAAACACTTTCCTAAAAAAGTACCGGGTACACTTTTCATTTGATTCAATATGTTGTATTCTACTTCTTATAATAAAACTCCTACTTTGGTCTGCGTAAATGTCTAATATTTGTTTTTTAAGTCTCATAATATCGTCTACCACATTAAAACCTGAGTGAGCCATAGTATAGAATTGTTGTAATTTCTTTTGATATAATTTACATAGAAAAGCTTCTTTCCTTTTAATTTTTCTACCCTCTCTTATAAAGATTTTTTTTGTTCTAATTTTAAAGTCTTCCCACCATTCACCAACCGACTCGTATAATGGCTGTAAACTTTTCCATTGAATCAATTTTTCTTTATATCGGGTTACAATTTCCTGGTTGTCTAATAAGCTAGTATTTAATTTCCATAACCCAGTACCTTTCACTCTTGTCCCTCCAAAAAGCAACTCAGCTTTCACCTTGGAGTGGTCAGAGAAAAAAAGTTGCGTTTATCCCCGCATTCAGTATTGTTATTTGAGATGAAGTAAACAAGAAATCGATTCTGGAAAAGCTACGACCATTAGACCAACTGTACCCGGGACTATCTGGGTGTTTAGTTCTAAAAGTATCTACTAAACCAAAATCTTTTACTAAATTGATTAATTCTTGAGAACATGAATCCAGTGAAACATTTGAACTAGATTGTCGATCACTCTGGCTTAAAGGACAATTAAAATATCCTAATATTATCTCTTTCCCACAAATCAATAAAGGTGACAGTGCTTTCAAAGCTTCCTTTCTACCTTGTAGATCCACTGAAAAATATACATTAATCACACAAAAACAAACGTTATTACATTTTACATCCACATATATTAATCTCCCATTTATAACCTCCCGTGTTTTAAAACTTTCAAGGAATTACCCTTCAAAAGAATACCCACACCAGAAGATCTATTATTATTATCCCCAGACCACACTGATTGACCATATATCCACCTATCTTCTAGATTTTTATAATCCTGTTTAAAAGGAATATTACATTCCTGAAGTAAACAAATATCGTGGCCTGCATTATACAAATATGATAAAACAGAAGTACACTTTACCGGACCCATAATACCTCTTGTATTGATTGAGGCTAAAGATAGAGAGGTCATTGAGTGTGGAGAGAGAGGAAGGAAGGGGGGGGAACTGTCTTTAGGGGGATTCCATTTTACACTTCAATCTTTTCCTCTTTTTCTTTTTACTCTGCATTTCCATTCCTTTTGAAATTAATTCTTTGTTCATTTGTGTAGTGGAAGAAAAGGCAGTCATTTCACTACAATCAAGAAAGGGGGTTGAATTGGAAGATAAGGATGACCAATTAGGTGAATCCTCCTGATCCTGTATTCCCCGTGGAACATTAGTGATTGGTGAGGAATTTCTTACTTCTACTAAAGAATCTCATGGTGGAGAGGAGTCCGACAGTAGAGGCAGAGATGTTGGAAGTGATTCTAAGGCATCTAGTAGGATGTTCCGATTAAAAGACTGAGAATTCTGCTCTTGGGAAGGCTCACCCAAAGGAGGAAAATCCACAAGAGAGCCCAGCTCATTCAACTCTCTATGTGAATCGTGCTCCACTGGACGTTGGACGATTTCTTCAGGTTCAACATCACTTTTCCCTCCCAATCCTCCTAAATTCTCTTCCCCTGCATTTGAGGGTGAGGTTTGTCTTAAAGTTATCCCAGCACACTGCTCCTCCATAGTGTCTGGAACTAAAGACACACGGTCTCTGGAGATGTCCTCCTCCATGTCAGGTATTTCAGGAACGTTTATATCCCCTTCTCGGATCTCCCCGAGTTGCTGACGAGTTTTATTTGCATATGCAGATGGACAATCCCGAAATCTGTGATTAGTTGCCCCACACAAATTACACTTCATAGGTACAGTGCAAGTCTTTGAGACATGGCCGTGGTTTTTGCAATTTCTACAAAAGACAGATTCACATTGGGCTGCTAGATGATTCAAAGATCCACATTTCCTACACTCCTTGGGTTGGCCGTTGTAGAAAACAAAGCCTCGAATAGAGCCTAATTGGATCATAGACGGCAGGTGGGAGAGCTCACCTTTCTCGTTAGTTCTCAAACGAACCTGGAATCTTGATGCTCCTGTCTTAACTCCATCTTCATCTTTAATTTGAAAAGCTTTTGTAACTGAGCAATGCAATGAAAGCCACGTAGAAATATCCTCAAGCTTATACCTCTCTGAATACATAACCACGGTCACTATTCTGAGATCTCTCTCGGCCAATGGGATCAAATCAATCTTTTGAAAACAAGCAGACTCTTTCTTCTTTCTTTGAAACCTTTCCAGACATTGTTCATATAGCACAAGGGTAGTAAACACCACTTCAAAAATTTTCCTACCCGGTAAGGCAAAGACGAAGTCAAGCTGAGTAGGATTAAATCCCAGTTCACTTTGCAGTATCCTTCTGCTGAAAAACAGACGGTCCATTTCCAGATCCTCCAATAACACAAATCGAGCAGCATTCCGCCGTTGTCCTTGCTGTGCCATTCTATCTCTCAAATCCCCGAAGGTATATCAAGTAAAAAGCTTTAAAGGGTAGTCTACGGACCCTGGGTGAACCACCTTCTTGATCATGGTGTCTCCCCTGCCAGGTAAGTATGAATTCTACACTGACCCTGAAGGGGGAGCACTTAAGGGAACCTTATTTTCGGTGATGATGAGACGTTACTTCACTCCATATGGTTCATCATCACGATCTAAACTCTCAATCTACTCTAAACTCTAGATCTTGTAAACCACTGGTCCTTAAGTTTTTACAGTAGTACAAAGACTACAGTGATCATTGACAACTACATTCAGACAGTTGGGCCTTCTGATGACAGGCTGCTCCTGCAGAGCAATTGGTTGGATCTTACGTGTACTCCCCCTCGCATAGACTTCAGCAAGGATGGAGCGAATAAATTTGTCCTTAATGGGTGGAGGTATAATATTCCCCCTACACCCTAACCCTACCCTCAACTCTATCCTTCCACCCCATTAGATGTCCAGAGACGTGGAGCTACTGTTGTCTACTTCACTGGTTTGCACTCTATCTGCCATGTGCTGCTTTCTATATATATATTTTTTTTTTTAACATTTTACCTTATTTGTATTATATATTTAATCTGTATATCTGTATTTACGTTCTACTGTTAATGTTATCTGTATGCACCAAAGGTCTGAGAGTAACACAATTTCAATTCTCTGTGTGTATGTGCTGTACATGTGGAAGAATTGACAATAAAGCAGACTTGACTTGACTTGACTATTCTCTCCTTACCACGTGGGGCAATAGAGTTAGTATTTTCTGTAAGGCATGCTATGTTGTAGAAGACAGTACAACCTGCAGTGGCTGAAACATGGCCTTGCCCATGTGCTCAGACTTGTCTTTGTTGAGAAACTTGTGTTTTATGCTCAACTGAAAAAAGACTTTGTTGCCATGTGCCAAATTACTGAGTCCTTGTTGAGAAACTTGCGTTTTATGCTCAACTGAAAGTAAGTGAATCTGTTTGGTATGAAATGTGTTTAATTAATGTCTTACACAGGAAGTGTTATTTGAACATTGATTATGATGTCTTTTTGAGTTTTGTAGAAGGACTTTTTTCTCTGGAGAATTATGGTGCTTGATATGAAGACTGTGGAGGAAGTTTAAATAATTTCCTTTTGTTCACAAAGACCTTCATTTCATCGTTTACTTGTCGTCCTTGTACGGGACTTCCAATTTTCCATCAACTTTGGTATTGATTACTACAGGCACATGGATTAACGGTGGCAGCTGTTTTGGACTCTTTGGCACAAGGAATATAATTCAGATAAGACTTTATTCCCTCTCCCATTCTTAACTCATCATCCATGGGCCGTGACATGATTTGGATTCTACCTTTAAGTGTGCTTTTGTGTGTTTGTTTCTGGTGTGATTTGGGGAGTTGTTTAAAATTTTCTTACTGAATATAAAAGACTGGTTTTGCATTGAATAAGTAACTCTTGATTAATGTTGGGATAAACTATTTTAATGTGATAGGTTACCTTAAAAAAAATTGTATAGCAGTTTTTTGGGCTTAGTTAGGCCTGAGACTTATAACGTGACTTTTACTATGGTTTATCATGCATGCAGATTATATTTTAAGTTAAGCTAATATCGGTTAATTCATAAGACTGGTACAGTGCCTATCAGAGGATCTGTCTATGAGCAGATATATTAGGGATCTGCTGATAGACGCGGCTTTCAAATGCTCCCGTGTGTATCTGTGTAAGCAGGGGTGGGCAATATGACAAATCTCATATCACGATACGAGTAATTTTATTTCACGGTAATGATATATAGTTGTTTTTGCTTTAAATAAGGTCTTTATGATATCAAAATGTTTGATACCATAGAATAATGAATTATTGTCACCAGTGTCAATATCACAACCAACTAATGCGATCCTAAAAAAAAAAAAAACTCACTGAAGACAAGTCAACAGTCAGATATTAATAACTTAGAAACATTACAGGCAATATGACAAAAACTACAGTAGAACACTTAAATAAGAAATCAGGGCTCACAACATCGCTAGCCCGACGACCCGGGCTATTGTGTTCTCCAGTCGGGCTACCAAAATGTATCACTGCCCTGCCCGAAGGGCTATCTTGAACAGTGATATAAAATCCCTTCCTTAATTCGCGTTGTTCACGCAAGACACTCCCAGCTTTAGGGGTGAAACGATTCCTATTTATCAGTTACACGTGGTTCTAAGTCGTACCATTTAAACATCAAGCGTTTTTAAAACCATTCATTCATGAATGCAGTTTTGGGCTCTCGCGCACCACCAGACTCTCAAAGCGTGCACATACAGAGCGGTGTTTCAGGCAGAGCACGAACACAGAATTGATTCCTCTTTCGCTTGAACGGACACATACACGCAAAATTATCTCAAAATAACTATCTCGGCAAGTATTTTCATGTCTTAAATGAACGTAAACAGTGGAGAAAGAAATCGCACGTGCATCATTATATTGAATCTGTGCATTCGGTCTTAAAGGGGCAGCAGCCTATAAACACCTGCTGTTCCATAAGTGCCATCTGCTGTCAGAGAGTGACATTTGCGTCTCATTCAGCCTGTCTGCTGTTTTTGTTTCGTTCAGATTTTTTTAGTATCACAAAGCTAAAGTCAGACTATTTTGTTTTTGTTTCAAATTTCTAAATCGTACAATCTAAATAACATGCATGCAGCATCTTTGTTTGGATCGTGATTAAAATACACAGGCAAAACTAAGGGCTGCACAATTAATATAATTTCTAATCGCGATTACAATTATGTAATCGTTCAAAGCGGCAATTAATCGTTCAAAGTCCACTTATGTTATTCTGTGTGCTTAAGATGCTTTTTTTTTCTACATGTTATCTTAAGGGTTTTTCCATTGTTTTAATTTTAGTTTTAGTATAACACTACTAATACCATCATATTTTATACTTTTTTAATAATTTAAAGAAGAAACAAATCGCTATATAGTTGTCATTTGAGGCTTAATATTATAGAAAAGCACAAAGTTTTTCAGTTAAGAGTTTTTTCAGCTTGTTTATTTTCATATAACAATACGGCATGCAGTTGCATCAAACAAATGGTATAAACATCATTCAATGTAAACTGTGATAATCGTAATTAATAAATCGCAATTACAATTTCAAGGGAATAATCGACAATTATGATTTGTCAATCTTGCAGCCCTAGGCAAAACCTTAGTTTACTTGCATGGAGAAATTTATTTTATTTGTATTATTTATGAGACTTGGGATTTGTTTTAAAATGTCAAGTTAGTATATTGTTTGACATTTTCAATTTCACAAAGTAATGTGCAGCCTTTTGGTCTGATAAATAACAAAAGGACACCTTTTTTAAAAATCTTCTTAAATCTAATTTTGTTAAAAAATAAATTGTGAGAAACTTGTATTGTGAAATCAGTATCGTGAATAATATCGTGAGTTGAGTGAATCGTTACATCCCTATATGCTACTAGGCCTGTCGTAATCATCAATATATTGATTTATCGCGCAATATATGTACATGACCTCAATATTTTTCGGTGACGCAATATATCGCCCATTATATTTACTTAAATTAATGTCACCATGTTTAGTACATTCCACTTGCGCCTGTGTCTTTTGCAGCTTCTTGTACAAAACCTGGTGTAGTCATGAGGTGCTAGTTCAAAATAAAAAAATACTTCTACAAACAAAGTTTAATCTGCAGATATGATCTTGTTTTTTTTGCGAATTTGAGACGTTGCGATTTCTAAATCGCAAACCCTGCGATGTGGACGTCATTTACTCTTTCCCAGAGCATATGCCCTACGCCAGCCTGTGATTCGCAATCTGACTTGCCCTGGGCAGAGTGAGCGCACCTCCGTGCTCCCCAATCAGCACTGCTCTAGCCAACTGAGTAAACACCCACCATTAAAAAAATTTAAAAAACGGACCGCGGGACGGGAGACAGACAGAGTGGGATTATGGCGTCTACTGGGTCAGATCGATAGTTAGGCAAATTTAAACTAAAGAAAAACGTATGCAAATTAAGCTTTGAAATGACAGACAACGAACAAAAAAGGTAATTTGCAAGAGCTGCGTCACAGCGTATATCAAAAGCTCCCGTATCGGTTCTGTTTTCAGTACTGGAGCATAAAAGATACATTCTTAGATGTTTTTATTAATACATGAACGTTATCTTGCACATTTTATCTCCCAAACAGATTAATTTGAAATATGTTTATAATGCATGTTGGCTATTCCCAATTCAGAAGAGCGCACACACAGCCTGTGTCTGTGAATGCTTCTCATACTCGCTCCTCTCACGGACGAGCCGTTCATGCTTGCCGCACTCACGCAGCCTGTCTCGTAATGCTCATTTATACTCGCACCCAGCTCCGCAAGTCTTCAAGAGCGCATCTGGCAGTATGGATGAGGCTTGATGCACGTGCGCAACCTGTGTCGACTCGCGCCTGACTCTGTGTTTAAAACGAATGTAAATTCAGTCTTACTGCTTGCTTATTTCACTTGGATGAAATTAAACATTCAGCACATTTTCCACTTGTTTTTAAAATCCCAAATACTTCAAATGAATAATCAGCCTATGTAACATATGTAATATTTTAATAATTGATTTAAGAAATAGTTTATAAAAAATAAACAAATATTTTCTGTGAAATTCAGTAATTAAGTTAATTCTGTAAAAGTAGTTATACCTTTATAATCTTGCCTGCTGAAGAAAAAAAACAATATAACCCCTCCCAAAACACAATAAAAAATTTAATGTATTTCAGGGTTATAATGGGAATTGTTTTGGTTTTAATGTAAACTATAATGGTGTCTATTTGATGGATTCTATTGGTGGGATGTAATCTGGCAGATGGCAACCAATAGAACAACAGTAATTCCTATTGGAATAATGCCCAAAACAAAAAAAAATAGCAATTTGATATTTTCCCTCAAATCGCACAGCCCTAATATGGACATCTGACTGCTAAGTAGGGATTGTGTTTTTCAGCAATCGTGTGCACCCTTAATTTACAGAGAAAAGGTCAGGGGAAAATCTGTAGATGGAAAAATCTCCATACAAGTTCTTTGTGCATTTTTCTTTTTTTCTACTTTGTTACTATTTATACAAGTTTTTTAAGGTATCTAATATTTTGATACTTAATTTCCATGATCTATATATTCTTAAAAATTAAAAGTTTGTTGTCATTTGGAAGTGTGTGGCCTTCTTGCATTATTATGCTGTTACATTATGATTATGTATTCAGTGACATAAAATGGTCTTTAAAATGACAATAATATCGCTTATCACTATTATTTCTGGGGCAATATATCGCACAACAAAAAGTTATCATCGTCACAGGCCTATACGCCACTAGTTTTTGCTGTGGTCAAAGTAGTAAATTGTTCTTTAAATAATAAGTGTTACTTAAATAATAAAGAACCATATTTGTTTTGCTCATCTGAAAAATGATCCGATCTGTGACTCAAAATGTGATATGATAATGTAATATAATCCGAACCGTGAGATTTTTGTTTCGTTGCACCCCTACTCTCTTGACTTATTTAAAAAAATACAATATATTTTATTCAGGCTAGTTAAATCATTTTGGGGCTACCATAATCTGAAGAATGCCTGCCCGAAGGGCTACCAGGGATTTTGAAATTTTGCGAGCCCTGGGGGGAAAATAAATTAGAAATGCTACATACATTGTATAAAGTAATCAAATGTATAAAAAGACTGCATATTTTTCTGTGTAAATAAAATACATATTTCTTCTTATTAAAGTTACAAAAGTGATATAATCAAGAGCAGTGAGAGATTTTCTTTTTTTCTGTTTGATTAAAATGAATGACAGACAGCTGGAATATTAGACTGCTGTCACTTTAACAGCTGCCCGGTTTCAATATACTGTTGCACGCGTTTTCTTTCTCAGCTGTTTGCTTTCACTTAAGACCTAAATTATTGTGTTTACAAGGTACTGAAGCATTTCTGCATTTTTTCCTGTAAGGGTGATTTATCCGATTTTTTTTTTCAGTTTATTTAAACTATCTGGTACCCAAACTGAACAATTACAATTGAGTAAACCACCATTACAATGTGTGTTTCATTTTAAATATCCATAAATGTAAAAAAAAATGTTTTGTTTGCAAAATGGAGTAATTACAGCACCTACCAGCAGGGGCAAACTAGATTAACAAGCCAAACTTTTACCCATTGCTTTTGCACACACATACACCCAGACAAAAGGTTTGTGACTGAATAATCCCTATTTTCTTGCATGCTGATTAAAACAAACAAACATATAAAAAAATATATAATAAATTAGTGATGTTATGTTCAACATGGAAGCTCCAAAGCTTGCATAAAAAAAAAATCAAATAAAAACACACATTTCACATCGAAGCACTGCATCGGAGCTTGATTCGTTTTGCCAAAAGCACGTGATATATGACGCCCGAAGCTTCGTTCACCTGAAAACCATGTGACTGCTTCAGTATCTGGTTCAAACGAAGTGAACCTCAGTGCCGATTCCTTTACATTATATTCAGTGTTAATTTTGACAGGCATTTTTTATTTAGTCTTTATCTTGAGACGAAAATGATTAATAGTCTTAGTCACATTTTAGACCTCCGTGAAGTTGGCCCCCCACCCAACGCAAAACGTCGGCAAAATAGTCTCAATCGTTTGTGCTGTAAAAATTTTAGTTTGTGCTGCTTTGGTTTTTTAGATATTAAAATAATATTTATAGTTCATTCTGAGGTCACCCAGCCCCCAATAATCCAAATTCACCCCAAATAGTCTCGTGTTTGTGCTCGTTTACGGGTTTGTGCAGGTAAGAGTTGTGTTTTGTGCTGCTTCGGTTTTTAACATATAGACAGGAATATATGCGATGACGTCACCACCCTCCGGCCCACCCCCACCCCCCCACGCTCCAAATTCACCCAAAAAATAATCTTCTTGGTTTGTGCTCATGTGTGATGGAAAAGTTTAGTTGTGCTGCTTCGGTTTTTTAGAAATTAAAATAATATTAATGATCTTTGGATCGCAATAAGCCCCCCACATGCTCCAAATTTATCCCAATAGTCTCGTTTGTTTGTGCTGGTTTGTACCGGTATTTTTGTTTTTACTGTCATTTTTAACAATACAGTTGAAGTAATAAGTAATAAATTCAAACGGCAAACCAAATCACATGAAATAGTCGCAGTCACTTAATTGTTAGTAGCCATATTCGTTCAATTAGACCAATTAAACGAAAAAAAAAAACTTGGCCTATTTCATTATGTCTTTACATAAAAAAAATAAAGACTTGATATACATAGGCCTATTTTCATTTCTGCGCACAAATAAAACATGCAGTAGCCTACTGTTTCCAGGTCCGTGTAGCCTATGCTTTTGCATCCATTCGTTTTCCGTAAAAAATGAAAAAAGAAGGATTGTTGTATTTTTAAATGCCATCCTGAAAACCAAATTTGAAATTAGAACCATACACAAAATGTTGCCCGAAAAAGTAAAATATAAATTATTTACCTTTTTCTGATGCAACTGTTTTGAAAGCTTTGCTGGTTCAAAATGCTTCGCCATCACTAAAATAAATAATGAAATAAATATATTAGCGCCAGATATACTTCACACTCTATAGAGGTTAAACTACAACAATCCATCCCAAACATAATCATACATACTGACCACTAACAGCAACTTTTTACTCAACCAAAAATAAAATATTTCTTTACACATTTACTACCATCACGCATAAACAAAACTTTTTTTAACCATTTTAGGGGGGGTGCACCGTTCCCGGAAGTACTGCAATACCGGTTCGATGCGTGGAGTGGACGGAGCAAGCCCCTATTCCATCTCCCTGCTCCAAAAATCAATTTAATATATGGTACCCGGGTAGGGCACGTATCAGATATTAAACTGATAAGAACAGATACTACACTTGATCTTAGCCAAAAGGCCGAGAAGCGATGCCCACAAATGGTCAACAGCAGGAACCACATTCTTTGACATGGCAAATTTGATGATGGTAAGCTTTTATTTAGTTAATTTATTAACTCTAATAGTTCTTCTGCAGAATGCAATTGTTAACATAGCTCAGGCAAGGTAAGGCTTAAAGGGTCATGAAACCTCCCCTTACTTGAGCACAGGTCGTTCACACCTTAGACTTGAAAAAGGTTCAAGAAGTGGGCGTACAAAGCTGTGATAAAATGGGAGGGTAATGGGTGGGCTGAGAGGAGGAGACAGTATGAGGAGGGGAGGGGTCAAAGCATAACAACACAACTCAAGAGTCCTACAATCACACTCACTACAGACACTAAAGAACAATGAGTGGAGATAAAGACAGAAGAACTGGGGGCACACTGCATTTTCAAAATATGACCATATATGATCAACGTAAAAACCTTAAGCAATATTTACAGCTATCATGAACAAATGAAGCAAGTTTTTAAAATTAGGCCTATATTTTCAGACATTAAATAAGCATTGTTATTTCAGGGCAGACATTATATGTACTATGTACATGTATTATCACAATCAAACATACTGATTAGGCTTGCCGCGATAGTATAGATAGGGTCATGTCACTTGCCCACCGCGGCACCGACCCCCACCGTCGTTTTGATTTATAGTAATAAAAATAATTTAGTTCAGTAAAAGAACAGACTACAATTAAAAACTGAACGCGGCTGCTCAATGCAGCGTGCCGAACGACAGTCGCATCACAGATCAGATTTCATTTATCCAGTGAGGAGAGCGAGTCGAGCTGACTGACAAGAAGAGTGAGGTGACGTGAGACAGACAAGATTATGGCGGATGATTTAGTTTCGAGCTGAAGGGATCCCCCAAATTTGGTGCGGATTTGCTGCGCCGTTACAGAGATATGGCTGTTCAAATTTTCAATGGTTTTCCATATACTTAAGCTTTAAAGCGTTTCATCCAAGTCGCCAGTAGCAAACAATGGAGCACACTCTGCTAGACAAACTTAGTAATTACACAATTTCAAGCATTTTATTTGCGTTATATGTTCTGTAAAAAAAATAATGTTCATATCGGCGGCATATTCGCCAATACCGATATATCGGCGACAGGCTCATATCGGCCGATAATATCGGCAAAACAAATTTTACTAATAGCTCTACCAATCTCTGTACGAAAATAAACACTTTTCTGAACATTCACCTTAGAATTTTTGGTTTTCATCATCTTTTTCATCCATCTCTTGTTTTTTTTTTTTCTTATTAGTTTCAACAATTTCAGTGCATGCCGCATGATTACACATATTGCTATATCCAACTTGCATTTAAAATAAAAAGAATTGTTGAGAGCAATATAGTGTGTTCCAATTGTATTAGAAAGTAAAGCCGTAAACTCTTCAAAATTTAATTCTATTTTAACCAGCAGATCAGGGGAGAGCGCGAACGCAGTCCCCCACTACCAGAAATTATGCAGTCGAGATTCCCACATTTGGGGAATTCGCAGGTGTTGTTTCTACAGTCGTGCAAAGTCTATGGTGACCGTAGACTTTTACGCAATCCGATTGGAGAGTCTACAGTCACCCAACCGTAAACTACCAATCAAACGGGGGGCACTATTATTAAAAAAATTAATAAATGAATAAATCAAACATAAAATTAATTCAAATGTTAAAAGTTTCATGAATTTAATTGATTAGACAAGCTTTCATTATTTCAAAGAACAGAAATGTTTTTCTTTCTAAAAAATTAACTTTTAAAACGGAATGGAGAAAAAAAAAACTAAAACCAATCAGGAAAAATCTAAACGAAAAAATACAACTAAATTTGGGAAAAAATTTAACGAATTTCATATGCCCCTAAAACGCCAAGAAGTTTTATTATGATATTACAATTACGCTAGCCGCGATTAAAACGTATAACCAATATTACAGCATTAGTTTATCTCCACAATTTTTTTTCGATAACCTGTGCAGCCATAGAAGGAATACAGATAGATAGATTTTTTAATTATCCACTGACAGATATAGGCGGAAAAATAAGCCTCCGCATTCTGAGAGAAGAGGTATTAATGTCGCAGCATGGGGAGCTCCAAAATGGGGTGGGAGCTCCAAAATGGGGTGGGAGCTCCAAAATAGGGCGTTGCTTCCTTCCATTGACAGACAGGCACATGACACGAATGCGCAATTTTCCCCCCAAATCCACTTCAGTGCAAACTCTGCCCCACAGTGCAAGGTGATATTGGAGCAGTGCACTAATATTCTGTAGCAGTTAATTTTATAAAAATATTTTTTTTTAATTAAAAAATTTGTGTTTTTAAGTTTTTAGAGATGTTGTACAAGTTCACTAACATTATACTCTACTATATAACTATTAACGGTGCAACGGTTCAAAACTCACAGTTCCGTTTGTATCACAGGTTTAGAGTCACTGTTTCGGTACGTGCAATGTTTAGGGAAAAAACTATATAGAAAATAAGAACAAATAATCTAACTAAAAGTAACAGCACAAATAAATAAACAGTGAAAAAAATACAAATAAAATAAACAGTGCTTTTAGGTAGGTCTAACATAGTTTTTAGGTACAGAAATTGAATAAATCAAATGTAAAATAACCAGTGGTGGAGGTAAAGAAATTACAACTACTCAACGTTACTGTAATTAAGTAGTGTTTTGGGGTACTTGTACTTTTTTGAGTATATTTTCAACCCTCTACATTGCGAGTAAATAACTCGCATATGCGACTAAATCTTCACTCTGGGTGACTAAATGGGATACTAAGGAGGCTGAGTATATGATTAGAACAGATATATTTTCACTCACAGAACACTCTGAGCACTTCAGAGTTTCACTCTCCAAGCGATCTGTGATATTTTTCAGTTCATTTGAATGGATGCGCAGCGCACCTGTGTTTGTGTATTTGGCGTAACGTAATCTCGAGTGTGAAGGCGCACGACTCGACGTCGCTTTCTCTCACACGCGCAAAGAGCGAGAGAGAGTCTTACATAACATGCAGAATTGATGCGCTACATGTAAACGATATACTTTGTTGTATTTTCCTGTAAAAATAACGGAGTTCCTTTGGAATTCTGCAGCTTTTAAGAACGGCCGCTTTCTCCAGTAGTGTGCGGGACTAGTGCGCAAACAGCAATCTCATTGGCTGGTGCTCACCAATTATCTTCCATGTTTAGATTTCAACGAATCCGTTCGCGCAAACACACACAACCTGATTAATATTCATGAAACCAGCAGCTCATTAACCCTTAGTGCGATTGTTCTTATTAGTAGAATTCGTATAATAATATCTTATCAGTATTATTATTCGTTTTTTTTTTACAGGAACACTGAATGACCAAAAAAAAAAGCACCAGCACCAGTCCTAAATTCATGATTACCAAGTTTTAATTCTAATTACAAAACTTCTATCATTAAATAATATTGATTATATCAATGCTTAACGTCTGATATTAGAGGTACTTTCCTGATATTAAAACAGCTGTACCATTTATACATACATACATACATAATATTAAAGCGTGACCGCTAGTGGATTTTAACCGGATACCGATAACGGGTTGGACCACACTGGACGATACAACTTAACTAAACGATAGTTTTTAAAAGTGTACTGAACAAAAATAAACTAGTGCTTTTATAACAACAAACCGTAACTGAACCATATCGTATAAAAAAACTTAATAGTAAATTGTGAAACTAGCGCACTCTAACAGGAACAATATTACACAGCTTGCCACTAATCTTAATGATACAAATGGAGTCTTTATTTTAAAGTGTTCCATTTAATTTCAAACCTGCACACTTTAAATTATATACAAAAAGGCTATAAGCATTAAAAATAATACATGTGGATATTGTATGTCTACTCTCCCACTTTAACGCTTCATTCTTTGAACACTTTATTCCTCATCAAATAAAAGAGTCTAGGAGAAAAATCACCGGTATCACACACACTCCGGAAGAGTCGTGTTCAATTCGAGCAGCGGTCTAAAACGGTTTTATTTAATCACCAAACGGACACAAGTTTACTTTAAGAATGAACAATTTGGCATGGATGATTTTTTAAGTTTGGTGTTTAAAAAACGGAGCAAACGAAAAGAGAAAGCGCGACCTATATTATAGCTCCATAAATGAAGCACACAGACTTTATAGAGCCACAGAAAGACAAACGTTTTACTGAAAATACACAATACACAATTCATTATGTATATTAACAACGATTCGAGACCAATATAATGTAATTTAAAAGAAAACTATGTGAATGGCGCTCTGTGGCGGGGTAGGATTTTCTGTTGGCTGCATTTAAATCCGCGTCAGAAGTTTCCCGCTCTATTGAAGTACTCCTCGCTGCAGACTGTAGCGCGGTGACGTCACGTACGTACGTCACGTATGTGTTTACCGCGCATGCGCAAAGTGATGTAAGGTATGTCTATAACACGCATGCGCGCCGTACGTACTGGCGTTACTGCGCATGTACAGGTTCATTCACTTCCGGATGTATGGTGGATTCGATGGCAGTAAGTCAAAGAACATTAACTTACCTATGTTTTCTTAAAAACAATGTGTGTTTGTGTTAACGGCTTTTAATTGCAAGCATGCTTTGGTCATAATCATAGATTGCAAATGTGTGCGATTTCAGACATTTATGACGTGTTAGTATTTGAAGTGACAGGGATTCTGCTGCTGGTCTTTAAAGGGTCTTTACAAGTCTTATTTCGCCTAAAATGAGCCTTTAGAGATGTCTTAAAATAGAGCAGAAAGACTTATATTAATAAAGTAGGCTAATGACACTGATTATTGCATGCGTTGCAAAAAAATTCTCATATTTGTCATCTTTTTCATTAACTAACATTATCAAATATTAATAGATACTGTAACAAATGTATTTCTCATTGTTAGTCATGTGACTTATATATAAAACCAGTTGACCCTTATTGTAAGTGTACCTCGTAAATTGACCTTCATGTGACTGGCAGAAATCCTTTAAATGTGAGATATAGAAACCTTTACTTGACTGTAAATGTGCTTTTGTTTAGATGCATGCTACTGTCCTCAGAAAAGGAGAACACATAAAAATCTCATGCTGTGATAAATATCACTGCCCATTTTGTGAAACCTGGGTCTACAAACCAGTAGACTTGTACAGTGTCAAGAAACATGTGGAGGATCATCTGAAAACAGCTGTTCATGAAGAAGGTGTGTAGTGGTTGAACATCCATAAACATTATTTTGTGAGTGTATTTGCATTTTACACTGATTTTTTATTTTTACATTTCAGATTTTATCATCATCAGGTGCAATTTAAAATGCAAAGATGTTTCTCATTTTCATTGCTGCTACTGTTCTGCCACTATTAGACTGACTTGGTTATTTTGGACAGACGCCACTGGAGATCCTCGGGCAGATCCTGTTGAGTGGTCTCAGACGACGGAGACATGGCCTTTATGAGACTTTCTCTCACATGCAAGCTTTTTAGGGACATTGTCAGTGAGACAAAATTCAAAGAAGAGGCCCACTTCATGTGGCTAGACAGTAAGTTCTTTAACTCTAACGGGTAGTGAGTACTGTAAAAAGTATTTGAGTGTCTGTCTGTTTCCTCTCATCTATCTGTCTGTTTTTTGTTTTTTTTCTGGTAGACTGTATTGCCCTCAACTGTAAAACTTTCAAATAAAAATAAAAAAAACTTCAAACTTTCAGGCTATGCTATGCTCAAGCCAAACCAACCTAAATTTTGACTTGACAAACGTTTTTAATTTGACTTTTCAGTCGGAGTTAAACCTCTTTTTTTTGGCTCATTTTATCAGTAAACGAAAATATGCCTAATAATTAATAATTCTGCACACCTGAATGGTAAGGAGTTTTTCACTTCCAGCCTTCATGGACAATTATATATCACTTATAAATGATTAAATACAAAATCAATAGTAGTTCAGATTTATGTGGTTTGGAATTGGTAAAAAAGTGCTTGAAAAACTATAGAAAATCAACTTGCCTAATAATTATGCACACACTGTAAGTTGATGGTTAATGTTAATATAAATTAAATCTCTTAGGTACTTTACAGACAAGGCAAATAACACCCTTTTCCTAACACCATCCTATAATATATTTTAAAATACATTTAAAATCTTCTCCTTGTATGGCTCTTTTGCCTTTCTTCAAAATGATTTAATGTTGTTTTAATATTGTTTGTTCTTTTATGTAAATTAGGTGTCGTGAACTGGAGTGCATTTTCTGCACGATACAGAGAGAAGTTCCGGGTGCCATATTCACTGACCCAGTCCCTACGGTGCTGTGAAACATTTAAAGACTGTCCACCTGGCTATGGTGGGAATGGCAGGAGGGGAGTCCTGCGTGGGTTTTATTCCTTTAAAGACTTTGAGGGCTACTGCTCAGTTGATTGTTTTATTAATGATGGAGGTGTATTTCAGAACGTGTAGATGCTATTTTTTTTTCTTTCTCATGTGTCATGTTTATAGTCATGTTTATAGTTTTAATATATATACACAATTATATTTTCTGTTTTGTTCTTTGCAATAAAAAAAAAAAAGATCACTGTTATCAGTTTGGTTTTTGGAAGCACCATGCATAAAATGGGATGCAGACTGAAAATATACATTATGTAGTAAATTTAACTTAAAAATACTTTATTGGCTTAAATATTTCACATGCAGAATTACCAAAGTAACAGAAACATGTCTATAATTACACTAAATAAATAAATAAACAAGAACCATGACAGAGGAAAGATTAAAATAAGAAATAGAGAAGGTGCCATTAAGTGGTAGAGTAATGTTGACAATATCACAGTGAAGTATAGTGAAACAGAATGTTAATAATTGTTAAATAAAATATACCGGTATTAGATAAACTGTAAATTTCCGTAATAATTTTACCTCAGATGGGTACAGATTAAACAAAAAAGGGGCCTAAGGATCGGGGTACTACATTTTACTGGTTTTTTTCATTCTGTTCAACTTAGCGGTTTTTTTAATATCTACATTGTATTAGAGTAGTCGTTAAGTAGGCTGATTTTTATGCGGTTGCGTAACCACGCAATGCAAATTACACATGCAGTGCGGCTGTCACCACAGTTAATGCGCATGAGTGTTATAGAATACCTTACGTCACTAGCAGGCGCTAGGTAAAACACTACGTGACGTATATACACGTGGACGTAACCCGTTACAGTCTGCAGAGAGGGGGATCTACGCTATAGTCAGCGTCAGCATGCAGTGTCTAAACAAATAGCACGTGCTGTCAATAATTTCAACCACTAGAGGCCGCTCTCGCACAGTGTAATGACAGCAGACCCTTCTCAGCCACTCCAGCAATGGACGCAACCCGGAAAACAATCTGCATGGATTTTTGCCGATAACCGATAATTCCAGCAATCAACTATCGGTGACGATTAATCGGCAAAACCCCAGAACTCGGTCGATTCTAAAAAGATATATATATAATATATATATTAAGTTGAAATCACGCGTCCTTGTGCGTAAGCTTTACAACAAAGTTTGAAACTTTTGTTTTGAAACTTTAAAACTATTTTAAAAGACACAAATACACAGAATGAGCAAATTTTTAAGATTGAGATTTTTGTAATGGTAATTGATCAATATTTATATGTAGTAAATAAAGCCTAGATTAAAATCTTTAACAAGACTCAAATTAGTGCTGGGTGGTATGACCAAAAATTTATATCACGGTATTTTTCAAAATTATACCGGTTTCCCGGTACATGACGGTATTTTTTTTTTTCAAGCATGACCGGGTGTTAACCATATTTTCTACTGATTGAGAGAGGAAATACTGCAATATATTGACTTAGAATGCCCTATTTTATTGTCATGATGAGTGAATATTGTCAAAAAGTACCACACTAAATAGTGACTAAACACGACCCCTTTTATACATGTTAACCAGGAGTCACTCTCTTTTATAATCGCGGCATCGTCTGATAAACAATGCATCTACACTAAAGAGCGGCTATGCGACTTTGAGACTTTTTTTGTCTCATGCAGCGCACTGCACTGCCTGTGTCTGAGTAACAAACAAAAAAAAAACAACAAACAAAAAAAGTGCATGTGATATTAACAGACGAACTACGATCATATTTATAATTCCAAACAATCAGTGAGCGACAGGTGCTAGGAAATGCTGTTTTGTACTCATTTTTTTTATGAGTCGGCTGCGGTGCGGCCAACTGAATGCGCTGCTTCTCTGCCGCTCACTGCACAGAACAGAGACGCCGAGAGAGGTGACACTTCTCAGAAAGTCAGACCTCATGTTCGCGGGACAGCACTGGCGAAATCTTCCAACTGAACCATAGCTAAGCTTTATCCAGAAAAGTCGCTAGGTTAGTCAGTATGAATATTCTATGGAAAAAAATCCGCTAAAAGGGTCTGAAAGTTGCAAAATCTAGTGCTAAAGTCGCGCTTGTGTGTTTGTGAGACGTGGGAGCTGATGGCACGGGGCGGTGGATATTTGTGGCGGTCAGTGTGGATATTGTGGATGAGTTCTTCTGTTCTGATGATGAGTCATCACGTTCTATTAGTCCTACAACTTCAGTTTCAGAACTTTCACGCTTAATAACACATACAGCTGTTCCCTCACCAAAGTGCAACAGTGAAAAGGGACTTCTTTCAAACAGTGTCGCGTTCCGAACGTTGTTTAAGCGACATACATTGCGGTATTTAAAAAATTCATATAACAAATAAACCCCGGTATTCGGTATGAACCGGTATACCGCCCAGCACTATGATAAAGCGAATGTGTCTTTATTGAAGACTTGGATTAAACCAATTTCAAAGCTTGAAATAATGATTGCCTTGAAAAAATGGATGGACAAAATTTTTTTATATTAAAATATCTATATTAAGGATGTCAACGATTAATCGATGATCGATTAATTGTCGATAAGATATGCAATCGATTAAAGCTATCGATGGTCGATGAAGTCGTTTAATTTTGGCCTGCGTGTGGCTCATGTGCAAAACGCGAGCGGTGAGTGACGGTGACGGTATATAAATTCATCATCATTCATTCATAATGTACAAACTAAGCTTTTAATGTGATTTAAACTTTAAAAGTACATTAAAATAGAAACAACACAAAGTTCTTCAACATGGAATGCAATAGAAATGTAGTAACAGTCATTTCCCCAGATAATTGTTTCATATTTGAACGGCATCCAAAAGCATGGTCGCGATGTAAGATTTTCCAGCTAACCAAATATTCCTCTAATAAACAAAGCTTTTATACCACACTTATAATCAGAGCTTATAATGTGTAAATAAATAATTGCTGGATTCAAAACAATTAAAAGGCGCTGTGACCGACACTGACAACACATTTTCCCGGAGCATTCACTGATGTCACTAAACGGTGATGCCACAACTACAGCATCGTTCACGAGTTTCTGCATGGACATAGCCTAGGGTACAGGTTTTCAAGCCCTGGGACAAAAAGGGATGCTTAAAGGAAAATGTATAGCCTATGCAAGTAACAGGCCTAAAATAAAAATAACAATTTGTTTTAATAAAAAAAAAAAAAAAAAAAAGGCGAATATCTGACTTACATTAATAAGCAACGAGATTTAAACAAGGCACGGAAAGGAAAGGTGATAAGTGCAATTTGTTTGTGTTTATTTGCAAAAAAGCACAAACATCTTGTTTTTATTGTGAGTGTTGCAAAATAAAAATAAAACACTTTGGGGTTAAATATGTGTCTAGGTTTACCGATGCAACGCAAGCGTAAAAAGACAGTATAAGTCATTATATTATAATCAGTAATTATGTTCCCACAGGATGCAACAAATGCCTCGTTTATAATAGGGATGTAACGGTATGAAAATTCATATCACGATTATAGTGACCAAAATTATCACGGTTATCAATATTATCATGGTTTTGTTCAAATTAGATTAAAATGTTCAAAAAGAACTGATACACACTGAAAACGTTTCAATAAGTTTTATATTTGAAAATCAACATACAACAAATACAATTAGCAGCTATATATGCACTTTTTTAGCATAAACATTAAATTAACATATTAACATGAAGCCCTAATAATAATAATAATAATAATCATAATAATAATACATCACTTGAAGATCATGTGATTTTCGGTTAGGAGATCTTGTGATGCTTTTTAAAGCAAAGTTGGGTTGATTTTGAGTTCACATACAAACAAATAGAATAGGCTAATTAAATTTTTAAATTTTAATGTAAGACAACATATTTTTCATAAGTGATAGAAATATATAGACGGTAGTGTAAGCAAAGCTTTGTGTGAAAACGTTTAATAGTAAATAAACAGTAGAATATTGAAACTAATAATAATAATATTATTTGCAACAACTGCTGGGTACTGAATGTGCACGCACACGCAGAGTTGTTCAAGGGTAACATTGGGTCAGTAATTCCCTTCGCGGGGAGTTTCAAAGCTTATACGAGACAGGTAATGCCCTGAAACCTTCATAGAACACACTCAAGGCTTGCCTTCGTAGGGCACAGGGATGCTCTAATCTGTGGGGAATAGCAGCATGTCCCTGTACCACGCAGAGGCGCGGAGTGCTCTCTCGTTTCATCAAATTGCAGCTTGCGTCCAGTTTTGATTGTAAATTAAATCAGAGGAATTTAGTATTAATAATACTATAATTTTGCTGTAGTGATCATAATGTCCCGACGATTGTTTTGTACACTGTTCAATGGATTTATAAACAGGTAAGATTTCAAAACATTAATCTCAATTCAATATTTCATATCCCAGTATTTCTATATTATTTTAGGTAAACAAAAAAATCAGTGTAATAACTTAACTATGAATATACAATACATTATATCCCTTAAATGTCAACCTTATAGTTTGAACGTTCGTTCGTCTTGGCTCAAAGCCACTTGCTGAGAACTTCTCTTCGCGGAAGCTTTGTGTTAAACAAGTGCGATAACAAAATATTTAATCTCTAATCAATATTTTTTGTCCAATTATCTGCACAGTTAGTTTTACCGGGTTGGTATTGCGGTCGAAACGTTACATGCATTTGGCATATAACGTGGGTGGGTTTGGTCACGAAGGAGACTGAGACAAATTTACTGTGTTTCCCTTGGCAGCGGACTTTCGCTTGCAAGATCAGGCAGACAGGGTTGACCGTCCTCGATTAAATTGACTTCAGGGACGCTTGTTTTAAAAGCCAAAATCGTCCAGACCACCGAATTCGGTCTTTAGATGGGCTGGAAAACTCTCCCGAGCGCCGTCAACTGCCTTCCGCCATTTGTCCGTGCAAAAAAACAACAACAACAACAACAACAACACTGCATGCTGCTTCTGCGTCAGACTGATGCTGGCTGGACAGGATTTACCGCGAGTTTTCAAAAGCGCGATAATCAAACACGGTTTTGATGATAATTAAATTTTAAACGACAATACTAACCGTCAGGGCATTTTATCATAATTTATCGTAAAACCGGTAATCGTTACATCCCTAATATAATGGGTTTTAAGGTTTTTGTCTCGTCGCTCCGGCAGGGCATCACAGTATGGTAGGGGCGTAACATTTCCGTCACACGCTTGAGGTAGTTCAGCCAATCACATACCAGCTTCTGGATAGCGGCCAAATCCAGCACACCTCGCTTTTTCAGACTGATGAGCTTTGTAAAAATCTACTCGTTTCAGAAAGGCTGGGCATAGAGGCGAAACAATAATGTACAGTCTGTGGAAAATAATGTGTCTTTGAAACTTAAACAGCATAAACACATTTCATTCACAAATAATGTTATTTTTAGGCAAAATCATATCGACCCCTTAATTTAAAGCATAAAAGTTGAGCGCTTCATATTTATTAATACAAAGAGGATAATATAGCCTGTACAGATACAGAAAGCGTATTTAGAAAAACATCAACTGCCGTTTTTGCAAACAGATATAGCATAGGTAATTCTCATCACATTACAGTGTGGTCGAGGGGATTCCAGACAGAAGAGTTCAAGCTTTCACAGTGACAGAAAAACACCTGCGGTAACAAGATAATGAAAACGACTGAAGCAGCAGAACATTCATTTCATAAGTTTGTCAAAGGACTCACACGCAGAAAGCATGTGACGAGCAACAGCAACCTACTTCAAGAAAAACTAGAAACGTGGCGCCCGCTCGACAACCACATTTACTCATTTTGCAAATGCTCCAAAGCTTGCACATTATAAAAGAATCCGTATGGCAGCAGTAACATGCAGTGAGCTGAAACACAGAGAGGGCTAAAGCATTTCCAGGAGAACACGGGATAGAGAATGCAAAGGAAAACAGAAAAATTGATAACCATACAACACAAAGAACCACCCAGATAGCAAGAACCTTTGGGCCAAATGTGGCCGATAGCTGGCATATATGGCTTAGATATGGCATGGCTGAACAGATATGGGCCAGATTGTTACCATATATGTTTTGCCATATGTTTAGAATTTGCGGGAAATGTTTGCTTGGTTCACAGCTCCTTTTGAGGTATATGGTCCAGATAACAAAAAACACATAAGAACCAAGTAAGGTTTAGCTATGGCTGACATTGGTAAACGTCGACTTCTGGCTAACATTTGGATTACACTTGGAAAACGCATCAAGTTTGGCAGATGTCCGGCAGGCCACACCTCGTTGCTACGACTACCGCGCCTATTTGACCGAGAGGCGGCAATCTTCTTCCTTCACGGATTTTCCGTCACACAATTGCTTCAGGTAAGTGATATTTTGGCATTTTAAAGTCATTTTATTGAAATATTCATCGTTATGAGTCAGCATTGGGAGTTATTAAGTCTTTAGTTATTTGTTTAATTGAGAAAAGCGTCGAGTAATTTTACTTTGTTGAATGTGGTGTTTGCGTAGCCCTCCGACAATTTCCAACAATCACGCAATCCGGGTTGAAATTTTAAAATAAATTACTTATTTTAGATAGAGATTAATTTGTGAAAACGTTTACAAAGCATTTGGTCACTTTCAGTGTTTTTCACTGCTGTGGTAACGTTACGGTAAAAACAGGCTGTCCTTACCTAAAAGATAACGGTCGAAGCCATTAGAAAAATCATCTCATAATTCTAAAAATGGACTAGATATAACTTAGCTAACGTTATCCCGATTTCAAAATATTTAATAGTCCCGTTTGTTTTAAACTATTGTTTAAGTCAGCAGTTTTCAAAAACTCAAATTATCGACAACGTTAACAATATATAATATGACAGTCGGAGCGTGAGAGCGGCGATTATATTTAAATATGTGCTGCGACATTAGACATTATGATTTTATATATATTCACAAATATTTTTGTTGTTGAATGTTCGTTTGATCTCATATGATCTAATGTAAGTGCCTGCAATAACGCGGTTTGACCAGTGTGGCGCTGTAGTGCACGCCTGTAAGTCAGCGCAGGATCCAGTTCAAAAGAAGAAGAAGAGACAGCGCTTATCATACATATCTATGGCGCTTATGACAGTCAGAGCTGAGAGCGGCGATTAAATGTAAAGATGTAATGCGAAATTGCAAATTGTTTTTTTTGTTTTTTTTTTTTTTTTTTGATATGCAACTTGGTACCCATTCCCCACCACAGCAATCTTTATAACTACATATTCTTGTGTATATAATAATTTATAAGGAGATATATAGTTGGTATTGAAGGCGGGTAAGAGAAAAACTGGTTCTAGATTATGCGCGCGTAATTATCAGCAGTGGTTTTTTACATGTAAAAAATGGGGTCAAAAAAAAGATTAACCTCACTGAAATGTGAGAAAAATTATATTCTCATGAAAATGGATGCAATATGATCAGAATTGCACATAGTACTGTATGACCATTGACACGATGTTTCATGGGGTCAGCCGGGTCACAAAACACCAAGGTGCAAATACTTAAGGTGAAGAATAAATGTGGAAACAGCCCTCCGGAACTCTTTGGATACGAGGCAATGAATTTCCGAACTGCAACCCGGAGTATTATTGTGAGAATGAAGATTTGTTGTTAATGGTCTGCGTGACGTCACACAGACAGGCCCCTCCCAAGATAGTTTGATTGACAGTAGCTTTTCAGCACAGACTGAACTGGTGTCTTACCTCAGACCCGCCCTGAGTGAGCTGTCATCAGTCCGCCATTGTTTCACCGCCGGAGCAGATGTAGACAAGAAAGACTCCTAAGCGATTGAGGTGTTCTGTTGTTGGATGTAATAATGAACATAGCAGTCATCATTTAAGATTCAAGATTTCTTTATTGTCACTATACAAGTATAGTGAAATTTGAGCAATCCTAACAGTGCAGTCAACCCATGTAACTTAACATATGTAATACAAAAAAAAAAAAAGTAATAATAATAAAGTATGTTATTACTACACAATACAAGACAAACAATACACAAGCCAATGCAAGCAAGGCGATAGTGCAAAGTTAAGCCTTGTTTGCAATACAGTCAGGTATGCATAAAGGTATGCTGTTTGACAATACAATACAAAGACAGTACAAACAAGGCGATAGAGCAAATTTAAGCCTTATTAAATATCGTACTGCACACATTAGCACATTAGCATATTTACTCCCGACATCTGAGCCGCTGAAGACACCGTGGATTACGTTTGTTTTTGAAGGGAATGCTCCCCCCGATCTACCTAAATGTGTTTATGTTCGCCCGAATCATTCGTGATCCAGCTTCACCTACAGAAGAAGTGAGTATAAGGTTTTTTAATGAATCTTTGCAACTCGTCCTTGCCTAATTAATGTGTAATTAGCAAGTTTCACGATGAATAATAAACAGTAAACAGTAACCTAAGTAAAAAGTGCCCTCAGAGCGGGAGCGGAAGAGGGGCAGGTCAGAGAGCTCATTAACATTTAAAGGAAAATGCTACAAAAAGGCTTGATCTGAAAAGAGCTGTTTTTGACAGGGAAAAAAAGGTGTTTTTTTACACTACCATTGAGAAATTCTACCCAAACTATGTTACAGACTTTTCATTAAGACCCTAAAGAATCATATCAACTTGTGGAAAATGGGCATCCGATGACCCCTTTAAGATTTTTTTTTTTTAAATAAATGGTGTTATTTGAATTTGATCATCAAGAATACTGAGGGGAAAGAAAAAGAAAAAACGACCAAAAAACACATTGCAAGCTAATGTGCCCCAAACATAGTCAAAAAGGTTGTAAAAAGGCCAGTGTTTTTTCCAAATAATAATCACTGTACCACATGACTGTTGTGACATTAGTTACGAAATAAGGTAGTTTCCGCTCTCTCTCTCTCTCTTTGAACACATTTTCATCACAGCTTTTTTAAATTCTTGCATTCATGCCTGTTAAGCCACAGGATATTGCATCATTATCAGGTATTAACCCAGGATTACTTTACAGGTCACATGTGAGATGATGGGATCGAATTATAATTTAGAATTGGGTTCTTACAATGTACACATTTTTGAGTTTTGTCAGAGGGTCATATTCAAGTTCATTTTGATGTTCAGTGATTCACATTTTATGATCAAAACATCCAAGGTTCCAGGTACTGTGACATTGCTTTTCAGTTCTCAGAAGCAATTTCTGTATTCACATCCAGCCAGTTTTATATAGATCCACTGCGCCCTCTAGTGGCCCAGAGATCAGACGGCTCTGTAAACCAGGTTATGATGGTTTATAGCTCTCGAAATGAAGAAAAAAAAAGTTATACAGAGGTGGATTTTTGGAAGGATGCTTCAAATATTTGTCATCTTCAGAAAAAAGTCTCACACACAGAGACTACATATTTCATGCCCAAAAGGACATGGAGTTTCTCAAATTTCCGAGCATGACAAATGAAGGTTTATGGTGTGGCCTTGAGACGGCAGCCATGACTAAAGCTAAGCATCACATAAAAGACACTCACTGCGCAGCTCCAATTTCAATTCATAATTTTTATACAGTGGTGACCATTAAT
>JADLZN010001537.1:37500-83008 GCA_018155175.1 Sinocyclocheilus anophthalmus | reverse complement strand
AAATCAAACTAGTGGTATATATATATATAATATATATATATTAAAAATACACAAAATACATTTTAAAGTAATTTAAACATAAAATAAGTCCATAAAAAAATTAAAATAATACATTTTAATAAAATATTATATAGTGTAATATGTGATTGCCAAAAATACATAAAAAAGCAAAATATCTATATAGATTATATATATATATTATAATATATCTAGATATATATTACATAAAATAATACATAAATACATTAAAAAAAATGACATGAAACTAACTACTTCATTTTTAAAAAATCAAATATAAGTAACTAAATAAAAAAATATATTGTATTTGTGTTGGCAATAATACATTTAAAGCAATTAAAACGGTTTTATAAAGACACTAAGCACAACAAAGCTTTATAAGCCATAGAATATAAATTTTAAGAACGTAAATAAAATATAAAAAATATAAAATAATGCACTTTTAAAAGGTTACATTAAAAATAATTAAAAAAAATGTAAATGATAAGTCTACGTTTTGATTTATTTATTTATTTCTTTTTTAGTGGTTTTGTCTTCTTTTGTAGACGTTGTTTGTCAACATTGTCTGTATGTTCAAAAGAAACAGTAAAAAAATTTAGTGATAAATGTAACTAATATATTGTAATAAAACATGTAAAGTCTGCAAAGATGTTTAAAAGACAATAAGCACAACCAATATATCATAGTGTAAAAATATTAAATATAATATCATTTGTTTTCCAATGCTGGCATTTTAGATTCAGCTGCACTAAAACAGCAATGATTCACTTCTCAGGCAGTCTTTAAGTGTGCAGCTTTTATTCACAATACGCTGTTAACTGAAACGAGTCTGTCTGTGCGAGACAACAGCAGTTCTTCTGTTCATCTGAACATCAGGCTTTTCACATTCAGCTCTTGAGCTCTCAGTCGCTAATAATGTACGCTCATGCATGTCCTCAACCTGCTGCTGGAAATCTGGAGTAATGTTTCCATATCATGTGGTATTAGGGATTTCATCACCAGCAGAGTGTTTTACAATGTATTAAATGTGGTAAAATACATCCTGACAGAGGCTTGGGACGCTATGTCAGTTTGGTAGCTTTGGTAGAGATTAAATCTATTATTGCAGTCACAGTATGCAGTATAATTTTATTAATTTTGTATGTTTTTACTGATGATTTTAAAAGGATTCTTTTACATGTATTTATTTACTTTATTTTAATTAAAACATTTTTTTAAATATTACTTAAAATGTTGTCATGCATGTATTGTATATTTAAAATTATTTCTATTTTTTTAAAGGATTTTATTTAAAAAATTATATTTTTATATATTCATTTTTTATATAAAAAAATATATTTAATTAAACTGTGTAATGGATGTAATGGTTAGATTTAATCTTTTTAAGTTATTACGTCTTTTAAAAAGTATTTATTTATATTTAGAAATATTTTATTTACATTTTCTAAACGGATTCAAATATATGTAAAAGTTGTCTATTATTATTATTGATTTAAAAAATTAAATGATTTAATTTTATTTATTTCCTATTATTTAAAAATCATTTTATTCATTTTATAATTTAGATATTTTTTTTAAATAGTAAAATCAGTAATCTAGACAATTTTTAGTGTCTTAATTGTATCAAACACATAATTATTATTCAAGTACAGTAATCGTTTGGTCTCATGTCTCTGGTTTGGAGGCTTGGATTATGAGTGTCAGTTAGGGGTGGGCCTCACGATACCATATTATTACGATACGATATTATCACGATACTTGCGATTTTAAATATATTGCGATATATTTCAATTTATTACCTTTTTCCAACTTCAAAATATGTCCCCAAAGGAAAACATTGACAACATCTGTTTTAACTAAAAAAAGAAACATCTCTCAGTTTGTTTATCTCACTTCAGTTTAATTGTTGCAGTGCAAAATGGGATTCTCAAGCAGACAAACTGACCAACTCTTTCTTGAAAACCTGTCATAAATGTTGTATGCACCTGGCAAACTCAACTATTTGTATTACAGTCTAGTCTAGTCCACCTTAATTAAATGTAAACAGGTATGCACTGCTGTGATGTGTACGACAGGTATTATCTTTTTTTTTTTTTTTTTTTTTTTTTTTTTTTTTTTTGAACAATGCAACTTGAAATTGTACTAAAAATTTGTGCAGACCCTTCAGCAATTGGGGCATTTGAAAGTTAATTACTGTTAAATTTAAATTAAATTAAATAAACATGTAGTCTTACATTTAGAGATGCACCGAAATGAAAATTCTAGGGATGCACTTGGCGAAACCGAAACTGCTTGTAATTGATTTTTATATTTTTTTATTAAATATTATAAAGTAATTTGTAAGACTTTTTAAAGGTACACTACTTTTATCGGTTACGAATTAAAAAAAACCACAAAGCCATAAAAATCACCACACATTTTCTGAAAGTACAATAAAATGGACAGAATTGGTATTAATAGTGGTAACACTTTACAAAAGTTAACATTAGTTAACTATTTTAGTTAATGAACTAAGAATGAACAATAGTTATTCAGCATTTACTAATCTTAGTTCATGTTAATTTCAACATTTACTAATGCATTATAAAATCAAACAGTTGTGCTTGTTAACAGTTAATGGCAAATGCACTCTGAATTAACATGAACTAACAGTGAATAACTGTATTCTCATTAACTAACATTAAGAAAGATGAATAAATACTGTAATAAATGTGTTGTTCATTGTTCATGTTATTTAATACATTAACTAACATTAACTAATGGAACCTTATTGAAAAGTGTTACCTTAATATTAAATAAAAATATATTATTTTTATTCACTTCTATTTAACAGAATCAGATATTGTTGAATAATTATCCAAATATGAGAAGTCCTACAAGTTTATTATAGAGCATAACCGAAAAAATGCTGGGGTTTTAAATAAAACCAGTGCTGGGTAAAATCGGGACCCAGCAATGGGTTTGTTTGGACCCAGCGGTGGTGTTAAATGTTAACCCAACCTTCTGGGTAGTAACCAAACCACTGGGTCAAAACAACCCGATTTGCTGGGTTGCCCTATTTTACCAGCACTGGGTGTATTTTACCCACATTTTTAGAGTGGTAGGAGTCAATGAAGGTTAGCATTATTAGCATTAAGGCTAGCATTATGCAGCGTTTGCCAGTACACCATTTTACAGCACAGTAGCGCTACTGCAAACAGGAATAAGTATACTGCATAGAAATTTCCTGTCAGCGCGTTATTTGAGCGGACTTAGCTTTTCCGGTGAGCATGAGCGGTACACGAGCAGAACACACATTCATAGATCGGAATATTGAGCAGAGCGTCAAACCGCGCAGTGACGAGGAGAGTGAAAGATATGATTTGCCTTTATGTAGGACCAATAGATTTAAAAATGATTTTTTACCAGCTGCCATTGGCTTTTGAAATTATAAATAATTTCACACTCTAAAAAATGCTGGGTTGTTTCAACCAACTTTGGGTCAAATATGGACTAACACAACCGTTGGGTTAAATTTTTACATTCAATATTTAACCCAAAAGTTGGGTTAGTCCATATTGACCCAAAGTTGGGTTGAAAACCCCCACCCCCCACAGCATTTTTAGAGTATATTGTATATTATTAATGGAAGTAATGTTCTTGTCTGTGGTTGTGGCTGCGTGTTGGTTGGTTGCCTAGGGTTTATGTTGGCCTGTAAAACAATTTGCCCACAGGATAATAAGTGGCCGTGGACCCTCTTGGAAACATGCACGCTGAACACTGCCGGGCGGGGCGCGACGCGGCGCGCCATATATATTATTGTTATTATTATATGTAGCCTATATTTTCGGTGGATCCCTATACATCCTCTTCTTGTTTACAAATCCGAAGTAAGTCCATACATTCGATTTAAACGTGGACGGGGCTTTCCTGATAACTTTCCGCAATGCCGCCCTCTATATTTTATTAACTTACTTATGCTGAAGGTGAACACGGCGACCGCGCAGAAAACATTTAACACCACCATCTAGTGATGGTAAAGAACGTGATTATTATTCTACCAAATAGTATAATAAAAAATCGATACTTTGCATCCGTGTATCGATACAGTATTGCCACAGAAAATATCGCGATACTATGCTGTATAAATCCCCCCCCCCCACCACCCTAGTCAGTAAAGCGTTCATAGTGTTCGCTGTGATGAGCAGCGTTGCGCCTCTCCTGCAATTTACAGTTACTACACGAGAATGTGTTTTAAGGGGTTTTCAGATGTGATGGATGAGAGTTATTTACACCGACTTCATCTCTCACAACAAGGCAGCAAGACCTTCAACACAAAAGCGGCCTTCTTGCTTCATTTATTGTAACTCCGGGTGCGCGTTCTCTAAAGAAAGTCGTTTTAATCAGTTGAAATGATGTTTGAGGCTGGTATTGTCGGCACCAGCGGTCACACAGAACACCAAAAAGACATTCATTGCAAACGGCCACGCTTAAAAAACGCTAGAACATTCTACAGTGACTGGAGAGATGCTGAGCGGCTTTGTCTTCATAATGGAAGAGATTGAACAGATTTCAGTATGATAATATACAGTTACACTGTGTTACAACGTCTGAAGGCTCTTCTGCTCACCAAGGCAGCATTATTTGATTAAAACATACAGTAAGCTGTACTATTGGAAATTAAGAAATTTAAAAAAGTGTTTTCTATGTGATATATAATTAAAGGTAATTTATGCTGTGATGAAAGCTGTATTCAGCATATTTACTCCAGTCTTCAGTGTCACATGATCTTCAGAATCAGTATATATGAACATTCTGATTATTATCAGTGAGAAAACAGGTGTGCTGTTATATTTTTGTGGAAACTGTGATACATTTCTTTTTTCAGGATTCTTTGATGAATAGAAAGTTCAAAAGATCAGTTTATTTAAAATAGAAATCTTTTGAACATTATAAATGTCTCTGCTGTCACATGTGATCAGTTTAATGCATCCTTGCTGAAAAAAAAAAAAAAAAACAATTGCTTGTAATTAGTTACGTAATCTGATTACAAAAATGTAAATGCTCATTATCAGATTACAGTTACTTTTATAGATTACATGAATACATGTTATTCACACAATGGCAGTAAATGATTTATTGATTCACCCAAATTCTTCTTCTTTAAAAAAAAATTAAATATACTGTGTATACAGTTCATTCACGAACCCCAGTTTGGGAAACGCTGTAATTTAAAGTTGAATACACTTCATGATGTTAATAAAGACTGGAATAGATTATTTTACATGGTACATCAAAAATAATCTAAAAAAAAAAAAAGTAGTCGAATACCTAATATGTGTAATCCAATAGATTACATTACAAACTAAGATTTCCGTCATGTAATTGGTAATCAGCATGGTAATCTAACAGCCAAGGATATAGTGTGTGGTGTGTTATTTATATATATATTATATTACTGTTGTAAAAAGATGAATGTGATTCACTGTAATGAATGTAATGTTGTAATGCAAACAAATGTTAATGTGTATAAATACAGGCTTCATGTTTTCCTTCAGTTTGGTTTTGTTGTGAAAAATGAACTGGCTCTTGACAGGTTTTGTGAGATTCATAGAGAAGTTTTTGAATATTTGTGGTTTTGTGTTTGGATAGTTTGAGGTGTTTGTACTGACACACACATAGAGATGTGTAAACACACACACACACACACACAGACACACAGGATGTGGAACACACACACCCACACACGTAGAGAGTATATAAACCACACACACACATAGAGGATGTGTAAAACACACAACACACACTCTTTATCACACACGAGCACACACACACAGCTCATTCAACCACACACACACACACACACCACACTCATTTCACCACAAACCACACACACACACACACACAACACATAGATGTCTGATGTGTAAACACACACACCTCCGTATTTCCTCACCATATGTTCACAGTTCAGCAGCTGTGATGCTGAGAGCTTCTCCAGTGTGAGAAATGAAGCACACATTCATCTCTTCTCTCTCTCTCTCTATATCTATCAGTAAAAATAGACGTATATTTGTAGGAATCGCAGACCTGCGTTTTTTGTTCTTTGGTTTGGTGGATACAGTTATGTACATTTGGTCATGGTTGTGTTGTTCATTGTTAGAACATTTGAAGAACAATAAGGCCAATACAATATTATTTTTTCTAAATGTTATTTATTAATGTCATCCATTTTTATAAAGTAAATGTTAATAATTATGTGTTATTTATTAATAATTATAATAAATATTAAATATTGTCATTTATTTATTCTGTTATAGTAGTTGAATTTAATTAATTTTTCATTAAATATTTAGTTTATCATATATTAATTATATATATAATATATATATATAATATATATATCGATATATATATATAGATATTAAAATTTATAAATATATTATTTACATTTCAGAATGCTTTTATATTATTCATTTTTAATACTTTTATACAAAAGCGATAAGTATTTTTTTGGGGTTGTTGGTTGTCAAGTATAACATAACAAAGATTTTTTAATTAAAAATGAGTTTAAATTTATTAAGGTTACAGTGGCTTTAAAATAAAATAGATAAATAAAAATTGTATTTTCGTCAACTCATTCAGTTCAGTTTGGATGAATAAACGGCAGTGCTAGTAATAAACTCACTTAGCAGCTTTACTAAGATTTCAGCGCTTTTTAGGGTGATAAATGATTATTATTGCCATTCAAATATTCAATATTATTAAATTTTTAATTGTATATATAATATATATTATATATATATATATATTATATATATATAAGGTATGTACCAGGTATATGCAAATGATAGAAATGCCGCACCTATTCCTTTCCTTTAATGAGTAATTTTTGCAGCTTCGTTCCCTTAGTAGTCAGCTGTCTAGCATTTGTAACGGAGCCGTTATGATGAACAGTCTCTGCAGGTCTAATAGGGCTGGGCGATATAGCAAAAACAATTATCAATGATATAATGTTTCATATTGTTTGGTATCGATAATTATTGACATTTTTGATAACCTTTTTTAAAACAAAGAAGCATTATATATATTTTTTTTTTTTTTTTTTTTTTTTTTTTTTTTGTTAATTTCCCCCCCCCCCCCCCCCCCGGGGAAACTTTGTATTTATAAGTAACACAATTTATTGAGATAAACAACAAATATATATATATATTTTTTAACAGACACACAATACAATTAAACAAATATCTAATTTCTAATGTTTTATATGCAGATTAAATAGGTTAAACTTTTGGCTTGTCTCCCGAGGCCACAGGAGGGCGCAATGAGCAAAATAATGCAGCACATAATGTCAACGCAGGGAAATAACCGTCTATAAAATACGTGCATTAGGCTAAGTCTAAATTATAAAATCAAATATAATTTCGTAAATGCATAAACCATAGGAACAAACAAACAGTATCATGTATTATGCATGGTTAATACAAAGAGCCGAATTGACGCATTTAAAAACATAGACGCAGTGAAAAGGAATAAACCTCTACAAGTTTGCGACGTGTTTTCTAAAAGTTTAAACTGTTTTAACTTTGCATGGCTACATCTCTTGTGTGAGACGCGAGTGCAGCAGTCATATTTGTCCGTCTAAAAATGCACTGAATATGCGTTCTGTGTGAATGGCTTGGTTTCAGTTTTAACCTAATCAAGATCTTCTCCGCACTGAGCTTCTATATTTCTCTAATATTTTTAATGAATAACACAGCAGCGGGGCGCCGCGGTGGGCTGCTAGGACTAACTAAAACATTAAAAACTGCAACAACAGTCACGTGGACCAATCATTATCACCGCCATCTGCGCACCACTGATGAAGCTCCCTGATGCACAACTAACATTCAAATGCAAATGTTTATTTTAAATAGAATAAATAAATAAAAAGGCAGGCGCAGCACTCAATTCAGCATGTGTTCGTGTTTGTGTGTGCTGTCTGCGTCACTCATAGCACGTGCCTATATCGTGCACTATATCGAACATTTTTTATATCGTTATCGAAGAAGGTGTACCGTCGATAAATATCGATACCGTTTTATTGTCCAGGCTTATATTTCATGTGTTGTTCATGAAGGGAAGCGCTGTGTAGTTTGAGTTAATGACGCTGTCAGAGGCTCCGGTGCTAATTAGAGTGTGTCAGTGTGAATCTGCCGAGTGAACTTGAATCAGTCTCACTGTGAAAGCGCAGCGGCTGTTGTTCTGCTGGTTTCTGAGCGCTGGCATTGATGCGGCCCGACATGGCACCCGCAGGAGCTCATTACAGCCCTCGGCCCCAGAGCATTCTGGGTTACGGGTGAATCTCAGGTTACACAACCTCCTGCTGCTGGAGGTGAAACGGTTTCAGTCCAGAAGGGGTGGCAGAGATCATTTACTAATGCAGTGGGTCAAGCATTATAGTGATTTTACCACCGTTAAATGATGCAGAGCGTTTAAAAAAAGCTTAAATCAGTGTAACAGAAGGTGCTTATTGTCTTTATAAAATGGTTGTATTATTTTTTATAGATGGTTAAATGTATTACTATTGCGAATTACAATATACAATAATATTTTATTTTCTTATTTTTATAAATTATTTAATTTTATTGTGTTTTACATGCAAAAATATTTACATGTATTTTTAAACAATTTTTATATTTTTTAAAAGATTTAGTAAATTTATTTTTTTAATAATATAAAAAGAGTACATACATATAATATTTATTTTTTAATTATATTTTAATTGTATTTCCAATGTTTCGATGGGTTTATTTATTTAGTTAATTATATATTATCTTTTTTACTTAATGACATTATAGTGATGTTACCACAGAAATATGAAGCAGAGTGCCTTAACCACCCATTAAAACAAACTCCCCCTAACAGATAAAACTGATTTCATTGCTCTTTACTTTAATTAAATGGTATTATTGATCCAATATAATATTTAGTTTACTTCTAAATTTATTATTATTTATTTTACTTTTATTATTTTATTATTTTTATTTTTTATTTATTTATTTATTTATTTTTGTAATTATTTATTACTATCTTTTTTGTTTAGATGACTGCACATATATTATTGGCCATTACAATATACAATATAATTTTGTTTTATTTCTAAATTTATTTTATTTTAAATTTGTTTGTTATTAAATCAGTTTGATGTATTTATTAATTAACTTATGTAAATTCTATCTCTTTTTCAATTGTTATTTTACATATATATCTATATATAACGTATAATGCAGTGGGTTCTGTACGGAAAGTATTCAGACCCCTTTAATTTTTCACTCTTTGTTATATTTCATTTGCTAAAATCATTTAAGTTATTGTTTTTCCTCATTAATGTACACACAGCACCCCATATTGACAGAAAAACACAGAATTGTTGACATTTTTGCAGATTTATTAAAAAAGAAAAACTGAAATATCACATGGTCCTAAGTATTCAGACCCTTTGCTCAGTATTTAGTAGAAGCACCCTTTTGATCTAATAGCAGCCATGAGTCTTTTTGGGAAAGATGCAACAAGTTTTTCACACCTGGATTTGGGGATCCTCTGCCATTCCTCCTTGCAGATCCTCTCCAGTTCTGTCAGGTTGGATGGTAAACGTTGGTGGACAGCCATTTTTAGGTCTCTCCAGAGATACTCAATTGGGTTTAAGTCAGGGCTCTGGCTGGGCCATTCAAGAACGGTCACAGAGTTGTTGTGAAGCCACTTTTTCGTTATTTTAGCTGTGTGCTTAGGTCATTGTCTTGTTGGAAGTTAAACCTCCGGCCCAATCTGAGGTCCTGAGCACTCTGGAAAAGTTTTCGTCCAGGATATCCCTGTACTGTTTTTCTCGTCATTCATTCGCTTTATCCCTTCGATTTGCAAAGCCAGTCGTCCTGTCGGCCTGCAGCTGAAAAACACCCCCACAGCATGATGCTGCCACAACCATGTTTCACTGTTGGGACTGTATTGGACAGGTTTGTTATGAGCAGTGCCTGGTTTTCTCCACATTATACCGCTTAGAATTAAGGCCAAAATGTCCTATCTTGGTCTCATCAGGCGGCAGAGAATCTTATTTCTCACCCTCTTTGGTCTCTTCAGTATTTGTTTTTTTAGGCAAATCCATGCGGGCTTTCATGTGTCTTGCACTGAGAAGAGGCTTCCGTCGGGCCACTCTGCCATAAAGCCCCGATTGGTGGAGGGCTGCAGTGATGGTTGATTTTCTACAACTTTCTCCATCTCCCGACTGCATCTCTGGAGCTCAGGCACAGTGATCTTTGGGTTCTTCTTTAGCTCTCTCACCAAGGCTCTTCTCCCCGATTGCTCAGTTTGGCCGGACGGACAGCTCTAGTAAGGGTTCTGGTCGTCCCAAACATCTCCATTTAAGGATTATGGAGGCCACTGTGCTCTAGGAACCTTAAGTGCAGCAGAATTTTTTTTTTTTGTAACCTTGGCCAGATCTGTGGTTTGCCACAATTCTGTCTCTGAGCTCTTCAGGCAGTTCCTTTGCCCTCATGATTCTCATTTGCTCTGACATGCACTGTGGGCTGTAAGGTCTTATATAGACAGGTGTGTGGCTTTCCTAATCAAGTCCAATCGGTTTAATCAAACACAGCTGGACTCAAATGGTGGTGTAGAACCATCTCAAGGATGATCCGAAGAAATGGACAGCACCTGAGTTAATATATGAGTGTCACAGCAAAGGTCTTCTCTTATGACCATGTGATATTTCAGTTTTTCTTTTTTAAATAAATCTGCAAAAATGTCAACAATTCTGTGTTTTTTCTGTCAATATGGGGTGCTGTGTGTATATTAATGAGGAAAAAAATTTTACTTATATGATTTTAGCAAATGGCTGTAATATAATAAAGAGTGAAAAATTTAAGGGTGTCTTAATACTTTCCGTACCCACTGTATATATAAGTAAATTAAATTAAATATAATTTGTATTATTTTATTGTGTATTGTCCGTTTGGATGAGTTACAGGAGCAGTGCTAGTATGAATAAATAAACCAAAGCTGCTCATGAATCATTTGTGTTGTAGTGAAACTGTGCCATGAGTAAAGATCCAGGACCTGTTTGAGACACCGAGAGCTTCTGTGTGAGTTCATGTGTTTCTCTGTGAATGTAAAGTATGTGTGTGTTGAGTGCTGGATCACCTGCAGGGCTCTGAACGGCTCACCTGCCATCAGCGAGTAAACCACTCCCCCGTGAAACCAGTCCCGTACCCCGCGCTTCAACGCTGCTTTCCTAGAACCCAGAGTCCTGTAAAACACAGAATCAAGACAAAGTTTTCTGTTTGTGTGTCGTTTGAGAGTTTTTAGCATTAGCGCTGATAGCTGATAGCACTGTGCTCCCGCGCTCTTTTACTCGTCAAACATAAAAGCTTTTAAAGAGAATTGAAATCCTGTTTTCAACACTCGATTCAAATCTCCTGCCCCACAGGTGTCCAAACAACCAAACCAAAAAGAGAAAATTAGTTCAGCGGGACAATCTGACTGAAAAATCACTATAATGATTTATTGCATTAGTATAAAACAATTTAAATATATATAAATCTAAAAAATTCATGTAAACATATTTCAAATTATTTTTTTTAAATAATATTTTGTTGTAATTTTATACAAATACATTTTAAAATAAAATGTCATAATTTAAAAGATAACAAATTAAGTAATAAATAAATATGAGCAAACATGATCTTGTCAGCAACAATCGCTGTTTTTCAGTAAGCTTCATTCGTAAATGCAAGCATTACATGGTAAAACTGAATTATCACATATTAATGACTTTCTATGAAATGTGTCATCATGATACTTTATTCTTATGTTTTCCCTCCTCCAGACTCAATGTGACTACAAAAATATGTGGAATATTCGTCTCAAATATGAGGAACAAAGCAGTTTAAGTGCAGTTGAACATGTTTGTCACTCCACTTTTAGCTCCACTAATATTCATAATAGTTTTCATTACAATAAACACCTCACATTACTCTTTTGGGCTATAGTTTTACTTATTAGATTTTAATTGTAATTATTAGATTTCATTGTATTGTTTTAGATTTTATTTAATTTATAATTGATTATTTCATTTTTTTTTATTCACCTTGTCAGTTCAGAATTTATTTCTTTCTATTTTAACTACATTTTTTATTGATTTTATTTCTATTATTTACAATTTTATTTTTGGTATGGACATTTTTGTTTTATTTTAATTATATTCTGTTTTATATTTTTATTATTTTTTATTTGATATATTGAGTATTTTATTTTATTAAGCTAAAGCATTAAAACGAACATTTATGTTTTTTTTTATTTATTTGTAATTCCTTATCGTTATTATTTATTTTAATGATACATTATCTTTGTATTATTTGTATTTATTTTATAATCAATTTTATTTTATATTTGATTTGGTTGAATTGTATTATTTTATTTTATAACTGATTATTTATTATTTTATTCCTGCACTCAAACACAGAACGATCATTTAAAGCTGCATTCCGTAACTTTTTCTTTTGGTTAACAGAATGAACCAAAATCATTATTGAGCAAGTTGCATGTGTTCAAAACTAAGCTCCTTATCTTAAGCCTGAGTCACAACTAAGCTTGTAATCTTTCGAGTTATCGGTCGTTTGAGCTTTGCGTCATTACGTCACGTCTGTATATATAAAGAAGGAGTCCCGGTGACTGAAATTAGATTATCTTCCAGTTTTAAATATGCATGTGATCACAGATACGTGGGATTACACTGTACTTATAAAATATTTGTATTCCAAAGAAAACAAGTTCTAAGGAACATTAAATTGTTTTTGAGGTTAAACGAAAATTTCTTTCGATGGCATTCGAATGGTACGACAATTAGAGACAGTGCAGAATTTGAAATCTACATGTAACGCTAATACACACTACATACACGTAGTCATGCAATGCTGATGTTGTTAACATTTAACAATTTGAGAACAAAGTATAACAATAATTTGCACAGTTTGACGTGATCTGATCTTACTTTGCGATCGTTAGATTTAATCAGCATTAGTAGTGCGATTTATTGTGAAACTTTTTTTTCAGTTGATCAGAACAAAACTGGCAGACATGTTACTTCTTCAGATGACATTTTCAGGTAAAACTTCTTATTATAAAGAAGATAATTCCGCAAATAACTGCAATTGCAGGTTTCAAACAGAGAGGGCGACAAAGAGGCAAAACTTACGAACTGCAGCTTTAAGTCAATTTTTCTCTGGCGTATGGAAATGTCATTCGCATCTCTCTCTCTCTCTCCCTTCCGTTTCCTCCTCGGTCTCTCTCTCCTCCTCATCTCCTCTCTCTCGCCCTCTCTCTTCCCATCTTCTCTCTCTGGTCTCCCTATCTCTCTCTCTCTCTCTCTCCTCTTCTCTCTCTCTCTGTCAGAGTATGTTGTTCTCTAGTAAATCTCGCCGACTCGTGGGCCTGATGGTATTGGTCAATCCTCAGAGTGGGCGGGGCCAAGCGATGGCTTTCTATAATGGCCACATTCAGCAGATGCTCACTGAGGCGGATATACCGCACACACTCTTCATCACAGGTGTGTAACACACACACTCTCACACACACACACACACACAAACACACTCTCACACACTCACACAGAAGCTCTCTGAACAGATTCAGCTTGTTAATGGCATTATATGATCTGCTGTTAACTATAGGCAGGGCGGTTTCAGCTCATTTTCAACAACAAAAGGTCAAAGGAGTTCAGATTCTGCAGTACAAGAGGTTTTGGGGAATGTTAGCTTAAAAACATGAATACATGTCTCTGTGCTCGATTCATCAGTGTGCATGTTATTCTGAAGAAAAACAAATGTTTGTTTTCATCATTGTTCATCAAAACAATTAATTTTCTCCACCTCTGAAATTATTTTTCCACCGACACAACAAAGTCCATGTGGGTGAGAAAAATTATTATAAAGCAAACATTTCTTAGCTTCCTTTTGACCGACCAATCAGTGTTGGATAAAATTAAGCCCTGCCCATTATCTCCATCTGAATTTTCTCTCTTTATTGAAAATACTTTTCTGAAATTACTTTTTTATACATTTCTGTAGCTGAGATAGTTCACCTAAAAAAAAATAAAAAATTGTCTACACAATGAAAGTCAATGGGTTCCAATGATGTTTGGTTTTCAAAATATGTTCTTTTGTGTTCTTCAGACTGAAAAAGTCAATGATATGAGTAAAGGATGACAGATTGATCATTGTTGGCTTGCTTATCCCTAACCTGATGTGCTTTTCTGGTTACTAGCTAGTTTAAGTAACTTTAACTAGTCTTTCTCAGCATGTTTTCCCTCAAACTGTTTCTCCTCCATGACAGTAGTTGATCTGTTTTGCAATTCAAGTTCACCATTAGGGTCTACAGACTCATAAAACACAAGTTCCCATTCAGTCAGTCACGTTCAACGTTACGTCAGTGACTGACGAATTGGGATCTCGACCGATAGCCCAATCACCTTCGAGTGTTAACTCAACAAGCCAATGACAGTTGGCGTGCGTGGTTTGTCTCGTGCCAGCGACGGTCTGGCGGAACCCCGTCGCGGGTGTTGGTGTGACCCGCGCGCGGGAGTAAAGGAGAGCGCGTTGCAAACCACCTTCAGCTTTTTCGCTTCGGAGCCGAGCCTTCTACAAGACGAATCTCCACGAGTGTTCGAGAAACAGCTGGCGTTGGTGTGACGGCGTATCAGCGGGGGTTGCCATCCAGGCTGCTGAAATCTCGGCGGGCTGCAGCTTTCATTCTGCGGTCTCGCCGCGACCTCCCCTGGGCGCTTCAGCGCTTTCACTAAAAGAGTGTTGTTTCCTTCTAAAAAGAGCAAATTCTAAAAGAGATGAGCGACGGACGTCTTTTTAAAGATGTCTTCCCGCTCGTGCGTTTCTGGATGCAGTCGTTTCCTGCCTCCATGTCTTCGTCATGATCACTCCGTCTCGTGTGCTTGGCTTACAGCACGCTGAAGCAGGGGGGCGCTCATGGATGATCAATGTGTCTCACTGGCGCGGGAACTACCATCAGCGACATTGCTGTCCAATACCCCTCATCACACGTGGGGGTATCCGCCCTTGCCATGCCGTGCCTCTCTAGCTCCTCTTGTTTAGAATGAAATCGGGTAGGGGCTACTTCGGTTCATGGTCAGGGAGACCTGAGGTTTACGGTGAGAGCTTCCCCGTTGAGTACTTCTCCGCGGGCCTCTCATTCCTCGAGCGTGTCGCACCACCTGGTGCTTCCGGACGTGTGTGCTGGGTCCTCGGACAGGGCGGTGTCCAGCATCTTGTGCGGGGCACAGGCAAAGGACAGGATGTCGATCGCTGCATCGAAGGGCGAGCTAGGCTCTGGAGATGAGGATTCGGCTGCGCTGCCACCCCGCATGTTAGAGTGGCGGTGCCCGAGTCAGATCCAGAGCTGACCGCTATGCTTTTCCGGGCCGCTGAGAGCGTCGGGCTGCGCTGGAGGCCTCCGCCTCCTCCCGAACGCGCGAGGCTGGATGATTGGTTCCTGGGGGCGCAGGCCGGTCGTCGGCAGCCGCCTCCGTTTCCATTCTTCCCGGAAGTGCATGAGAAGGTTACAAAGTCGTGGAAGGCACCTTTTTCTACCCGAAACAGACTTGGTGCCTCCTCCATCCTCACCACCCTCGACGGGGGGGCGGCCCAAGTGTATGTGGACATCCCTCCGGTTGAGTGCGCGATTGCTATGCAGCTCTGCCCGCAAAGCGCCGCCGTCTGGAGGGGTAGTCCACGCCTTCCGTCCCGGGCCTGTAAGTTCTCGTCCGCTCTGACGCCTAAGGCTTACAGTGCTGCTGGACAGGCCACTTCCGCCCTGCACTCCATGGCTCTCCTGCAAGTCCACCAGGCCAAGGCGTTGAAGCAGTTTCACGAGGGTGGTGCTGACTCAGGTGTGCACGGCGACGGACCTCGCGCTTAGGACGACGAAAGTCACGGCGCAGGCCCTGAGTCAGACGATGTCCACATTGGTGGTCAAGGAGCGCCACCTATGGCTGACCTTGACGGATATGAGGGAGGCCGACAAGCATCGCTTCCCCGATCTCCCCGATCTCCCAGGCCGGCCTATTCTGCGAAGCGGTGGAGGGCTTTGCCCAATAGTTCTCCGCCGCGCAGAAGCAGACGTAGGCGTTTTGACACATCCTGCCTCGGTGGTCTGCTGCTGTCTGCACCCCACTGCCGGCTGCAGGCCCTCTGTCTGTTCGTCGCCGAGGGCGCCCTCCTGCGGCCCCCACCTCCGCTCCGGCGCGGCCACAAAAGCAGCCTTCACAACGGCCGCAGCGTAGAGCTGGCCGCAGGAAACTGGCGCAGCCCGCCTCCGCCCCTGCCAAACCCGTGAAGCACCAAAGCAGGCGGCGTCCCTGAGACGGCCGACCCGGAGCCCTTGGATCCTGCTCTTCAGGAGATGGTGCCCGCACCACTCCTTCCCCCGGAGGAGTGCCGGGTGGAGAATCTTATGTTCCCTTTTGTTTTTGTTCCGCCACTGGCGACCCAGCCAGTGGTGCCCAAAACCTCAGAAGAAGAGCAGTTTCCTTTTTCTCCGGGTCCCAAGAGGGTGGCGGTGCACGAGACCCAGTCTCCACCCAGCCGGCCCCCTCTCCCTTCGCTAGTGAGCAGCAAGGTTCAGTTCAAGGACGCTATGCCTCATCACGAGCCCCCTGCCAGCAGTGGAGCCAGGTAAGGGGCGCGCCGCGCACTCAGACCCCACCCTTGGACGCGCGGCCTCCCGGGTTGGGTCTCTGTGTTCCACTTCGCTGCCCCACTGCGAGTATGTCGGTGGTCTCCCTGGCCCCGCTAGTTCGGTCACTGGGGGCCTGGTTAGCACTCCCCAGACCATCTCGCTGGCTCACGAGAACCATCAGACTCAGCAATGCGATTCAATTCGCCCAGCGCCCTCCCAAGTTCAGGGGCATTCGTTCACCTCTGTGCCGGACAAGGATGCTCCTGTCTTGCGTGCAGAGATTGTGGTCCTGCTAGCGAAGGACGCGATACCAAAAAAAGAGGCCGGTCCCTCCAGCCGAGATGAGGTTGGGCTTCTACAGCCCATACTTCATCGTACCCACGAAAGGCGGTGGGTTACGACCAATCTTAGACCTGCGTGTCTTGAACCGGGCCCTCACAGCCTCCCGTTCATATGTTGACCGCAGAAACCTCTTTCCATGCGTCCGTCCTATTCGCTTGGTTTGCAGCGTCGAACCCAAGGACCTTACTTTCATAGTCTCGATTTCTCCTCGACACAGCCGTTTCCTTCTCCGCTTTGCGTTCGCAAGGGCAGCATATCAGTACAAGGGCTCACCCTTCGGGCTATCCCTGGTCGCAGCTGTCTTCACCCAGTTCCGTGTAGCAGCCTCGTTCCATTGATGGAACGTTCATCGCGTTCTCAACTACCCCTCGACGACACTGGCTCATACTGGTGGCCCATTCCCGAGCGCAGTTGTGTTCAACAACAGTTATATGGTTCTCAGTCACCTCAGCCAGTTGGGACTTGGGGTCAACTAGGAAAAGAGCAAACTCTCCTCTTCCGTTGGCAGAGGATCTCTTGTTCCTCGGCATTGAGCGGACTCGTCAAGACCTCTCGTCACGTCTCTCAGTAGGCGTGCGCAGGGTTCGATGCTGGGAACGGCCTGATGTTCGCTTTCAGGCATACGTCGGTTTCCCTAAACTTTTCAGAGGCTCTGGGTCATTGCATCCGCAGCCCCGCTGCCACGCGCGCTCGGTTGCTTCATATGAGACCGCTTTAGCATTGGCTTCACGACCGGGTCCCGGGATGGGCATGGCACGGCACTTACCGGGTTTCTTTTACCCCGTTCTGCCGTCAGACCCTCAGTCCTTGGACAGATCTTGCCTTTCTTCGGACGGAGTATCCCTTGGGCAAGTATCCAGGCATGTTGTTGTGTCAACAGATGCCTCCGCCATGGGCTGGGGTGCCATGTGCAGTGGGATTGCAGCTGCGTGTCCTGGTCGTAGGCCCCCGCCCGACTACAGTGGCATTTCAACTGCCTCGAGTTGCAAGCAGTAGGGCTGGCTCTGCGCCGCTTCAAATCGCAGCTACACGACAAGCACGTACTGGTCCATAAGGACAACACTGCGACCGTTGCGTACAACAACCACCAGGGCGGTCTACGCTCCCATCGCATGTCGCAACTCGCCCACCATCTCCTCCTCTAGAGTCAGAAGCATCTGAGGTCGCTTCGCGCTGTTCACATCCTAGGCGAGCTCAATCGTGCAGCCGACGTGCTCTCACGTCAGCCCGCCCTTCCGGTAGAATGGCGACTTCACCCCGAGACAGTCCAGCTGATTTGAAGACGCTTTGGGGACGCTCAGGTAGACCTGTTTTGCCGCCCCGGACACGTCCCATTGCCAGTTGCTTTACTCCCTGGCCGAGGGTCCCCTCTGCACGGACGCACTGGCGTGCAGCTGGACTCGGGGCCTACGCAAATACGCGTTTCCACCAGTGAGCCTTCTCGCACAAACACTGTGCAAGGTCAGGGAAGACGAGGAGCAGATCCTCTTGGTAGCGCCATACTGGCCCAGTCGGACTTGGTCCCCCGAACTGATTCTCCTCGCGACAGCCCCTCCTTGGCGAGTTCCTCTGAGGAAGGATCTCCTTTCTCAAAGAGGGGGAACCCTCTGGCACTCGCGCCCAGACATGTGGAATCTCCACGTGTGGTCTCTGGTCGGGACGTGGAGGTTCTAGGTGATCTACCTCCAGCGGTAGTGAACACCATTGCTTCAGCTAGAGCCCCGTCTACCAGCCACGCTTACAGGCTGAAGTGGAACCGGTTCGTCGGTTGGTGCTCTTCCCGCCAGGAAGACCCACGAAGATGCCCGATCGCAGTCGTGCTTTATTTCCTGCAGGATGGCTTGGAGCGAAAGCTGTCTCCCTCCACCCTCAAAGTCTAGGTTGGCCCGCCCGCCATTGCCGCGCATCACGATGCAGTAGACGTTAAGTCTGTGGGGAAGCACGACTTGGTCATCATGTTTCTCAGAGGGGCAAGGAGGTTAATTCCTCCGCGCCCTCACCTGTTACCCTCGTGGGATCTCCCCTCGGTCCTCATGGCCCTGAAGGGGGAGCCCTTCGAGCCTCTGTAGTCAGTAGAGCTTAAGGTTCTGTCATTCAAGACAGCGCTCCTCACCGCTTTGGCCCCGGTCAAGAGGGTAGGGGACCTGCAGACATTCTCGGTCGACGATTCGTGCCTAAAATTCGGAACGGTTAACTCTCACGTTGTCCTGAGACCCCAACCTGGATATGTGCCCAAAGTTCCCACCACGCCTTTCAGGTGATCAGTTGGTGAACTGCAGCGGCTGGCCCCCTGGATGATGCAACCAGCCAGCCATCGCCTGCTCGTCCCGTTCGCGGCTCCAGCCATTTCTGTTGACGCGACCTGAGCTTTAGGACCTCAGACCAGCTTTTTGTCTGCTTTGGAGGTCAGCAGAAGAGAAAGGCTGTCTCCAAACAAAGACTTGCCCACTTGTTAGTGGAGGCTATAGTCTTGGCATACCAGGCCCAACGTTTACCATGCCCCCTCGGAGTGAGAGCTCACTCTACGAGAGGAGAGGCATCATCTTGGGCATTGGCGCGGGGCGCCTCAATAGCAGACATCTGTAGAGCTGCCGGCCGGGCGACGCCTAACACGTTTGCGAGAATCTATAATCTCCGTGTAGAGCCCGTGACCTCTCGTGTACTTGCCTCAGGTAGGCAGTAACACCGGACCTGCTCGGTGTCGATCACGCTTGCTGCGCCAGTACCCCCTCTACGGACCGGATACGTGCGCTTTTTTTTGCTCCTCAATTCAGTTCCCCATGGCGAACCTTGGTGGAGTTCCTCCCGCACCCTCGGTTGTCAGGCGTGGCGGAGCGCCAGACGCCAGGCTCAGCACTCGTGTGCATGCCCAATGTCAGCCCTTGTGCTGGGCTAGGTGCCCGTGTGTAGTGATTCCCCCTTCGGGTGATCCCACATGTGTATTCTTCCACGGTACGGCTGCCCTCACGGTAAGCCCGTGTCTTTCCCTTGCAGTCGTTCACTGCCATCTCTGCTGTGTAGTGATCTCACCCCAGGTGGGTTGAGTCTACCGCAGGGACTTCCATATGTAGTACTGCCCTGGGGCCAGTCCATATGTGTAACTCCACATGATACCTCCTATGTGCGGGATGTGGCTTCCGTATGGAAAATATAGTGAGGGAGGGCGTCCCAACTGGGTACGCTTTCCCGGTGTTATCCAATGTACCACTGTATGGAAGAGCAGTGCGGACACCTCTGCCTAGCCGCTGTCCTATTTTCCGCCCCAGCTGGTGTGGGGGGACATGCCGCCTTCCGCAGGGCACTGGAGGGGGTCAACAATAGTGGCGTTTTCCATACGGATCACAATTCATCAGTCACGACTGACGTAACGTTGAACGTGACTGACGGAATGGGAACGTCTAGGTTACTTGTGTAACCCTCGTCTTTGAAGGAGGGAACGGAGACGTTACGTTCCTTTGCCACAGTTGCTGTACCACCGCTGTGTGGCCGGGGCACGTAGTCTCGGCTCCTGAGCGAAAAACTGATGTGCGTTTGCACGCGCTCTCCTTTTATACCCGCGCTGCGGGGTGCGTGTGGCGAAACACGCATGCCAACTGTCGTTGGCTTGTTTAGTTTACACTTGAAGGTTATTGGGCTCTTGGGCGAGATCCCAATCGTCAGTCACTGACGTAACGTCTCGTTCCCTCCTTCAGGGAACGAGGGTTACACCAGTAACCTAGACGTTCCCATCTCACTGTGTACAGCTGGCAGCTTCATATATAAAACCCGCTATTAGTCAGACAGCAGCAGGACTGCTATCAGAGGAAGAGCTTGACTGTTAGAGCATGAACTCCGAATAACCTCCGACAGTGAAACACACACACACATCTGAGGGATGGACGACTGATCGCATTTGTTGTGTGTGTGGTGTGTTGTGTGCGATGCTGAGTACAGTTGTTTGTTTATACATCCATCAGTGTGTTTGTGTAGTTAGACGTGTGTTTGCACATCAGTTGAGCATGATTTACTCTCAGGAAACTGTGCCGTTTGTGTTCCCTATACATGGATGGAATATCACTGTTAGTTCAAGTTCAAGTTCAAGTCTGCTTTGTCAATTCTTCCACATGTACAGTACATACACACAGATAATTGAAATTGCGTTACTCTCAGACCCTTGGTGCATACAGATACATAAATACAGATTAAATACAAAATACAAATATACAAATATACAAATAAGGTAAATGTAAAAAAATATATATATATATATAGCACAAGGCATATGGCAGATAGAGTTCAAACCAGTAAAGTAAACAACAGTGCTGATATAGTGATTGTAGTGCAAAAAAAAAATTTATTTGTAGTGCAAAAGAGCTTATTTTCGACTGATTAAAGTGACAGTGTGTGGGTGTATTTGGGAGGGGGGAGTGGGAGAATCCATTAGAGGGTCAGAGTTCAGTGGTGCGGGGGGCAAAAGAGGGGAGGGGGGGCAAGGTCTGGAGGGAGTTCAGCTTTCTGACAGCCTGGTGGATGAAGCTGTCCTTCAGTCTGCTTGTCCTGGCCTGGAGACTCCGCAGTCTCCCCCCTGATGGCAGCAGACTGAAGAAGCTGTGTGTCGGGTGGGGGGGATCACCTGCAATGCAGAGGGCTTTACAGGTGAGACGGGTGTTGTAGATGTCCAGAAGGGAGGGGAGAGAGGCACCAACGAACTTCTCAGCTGCTCTCACTATGCGTTAAAGTGTCTTGCGGCAGGACGCATTGCAGGCACCATACCACACAGTGATGCAGCTGGTCAGGATGCTCCCGATGGTGCCTCTTTAGAAGGTGCACATGATGGGGGCCGGGGCTCTGGCTCTTCTCAGTTTTTGCGGATGAAGTATAGACCTGCTGTTCTTTTCTTGGCGCAGTGCTATCTGCGGTGTTGGTGGTCCAGGTGAGATCCTCTGTGATGTGCACACCCAACAATACTGTAGATAGATGAATGGATAGATGGAACGATGGATGAGGGACAGATGGATGGATTGATGATAGAATGATGGATGGATGGATGAGGGATGATGATGGACAATATAAAATGATGGAGGGATGGATGAAGAACGATGATGGATGGACAATAGAATGGCTGGCGGGATGATGAGTATGATGGATGGATGGAGGGACAATAGATATGGAGGGATGGATTGAGTAGTATGATGGATGGATTAAATGATGGATGATGATAGTATGAAATGAGAATGGGCTATTGATGGATAGATCAATGGATGGAAAGAATGTTGGATGGATGGACGGACAGATAGACAGAATTATTTTCATGACAATAAACCTATTTACCTCTGAATTATGGTTTCCTGTTAAACATACACATGCATTACAGTAATGAGCTTGAGTTTACACTAATGAGAATTCTGGGCCAACTGTACTTAATTGTCATAAAAATAACAATAATATTAACACTGGTGTATGTTTCTCCTGATCTAAAAAGATGTCCTGTAAGATCAGTAGTGATCCGCTGAACTATGACTATGACACTTTATCCCGGGAATGAAGCAGATTTGATGTGTGATCTGTAATGTGGCTCACTGTGATGTTTCTGCCTGTGATCCGTCTTCCTCTGTTTCCACCCCACATACACGCCGAAGCCAATGAGTGTGTGTGTGTGTGTGTGGTCTCAGCTTTTGGCATTTCTGCTGAATCCGTCACTCTACACACACACACACACACTGCCATCAGTGGCTTTACCCTCCACAACACACACACACCACACACACACACAGACACACACACAAAAACACACACACAAAACACACACACACACACACACTCACTCTCTTACTCACACACACACACACACACATAGGATCAAAACTTCATACCGTTTAGACTGTGAAACGTTTATAGGAGTTTCATGCATTTGTCTTATGCTCTGAGATGAACTGCTGTATCTAACTGAATAATTAACATTCATTCATTTAATTGATGAACTTACGCAACTTACAAATGAGGAACATCACAAGCAATTTCTCATAAGAGCCAATTATATTCAACTCCAGGTTTAGTAAAAAACTACAATATTGTTCAAAGGTTTGGGGGCAAGTGATTTTGAGAAAAGTGCTTTGTGCTCACCAAGGCTGCTTTTATTTGATCAAAAATATCCGTAAAATGTGAATATTATTCGAATTTAAAATGCAGTGTTTTCTATGTGAATCTATCTGTTGTCAATGTATTTATTTCTGTGATCAAAACTGAATTTTCAGCAGTCATTACTCTCCAGTCTTCAGTGTCACATGATCTTCAGCAATCATTCTAATATGCAGATTTCTGATTATTATCAATGTTGAAAACCGCTGTGCTGCTTCATATTTTTGTGGAAAACATTACACATTTTAAAATGACTAAAACTTTCACTCACATTTTAAAATGAAAGCAGAAAATATAAAAATAAAACTAATTCAAAATATTAATAACAACTGCAGACTGTACTGTATAATAGCATCTCAGTGCTATCAGATCTCGCTCTGCAGCTGTATCAGCTCTTCTAGTTGACCTCTGGGCTCTGGGCTCTGGGCTCTGGGCTCTGGGCTCTGGGAAGTCGTGTGTTTAGAGAGTCGGACTCGTAACCCAAAGGTTGCGGGTTCGAGTCTCGTACCGCAGGGATTGTAGGTGGGGGGAGTGAATGAACAGCGCTCTCTCCCACCTTCAATACAACGACTGAGGTGCCCTTGAGCAAGGCACGAACCCCCAACTGCTCCCCGTGCGCCACAGCAAAAAAATGGCTGCCCACTGCTCCGGGTGTTTGTTCACGGTGTGTGTGTGTTCACTGCTGTGTGTGTGTGCACTTTGGATGGGTTAAATGTAGAGCACTAATTCCTAGTATGGGTAACTGTACTTGGCCACATGTCACGTCACTTCAATAATAGGTGACTTTAATGCATCACAGAGAATCTGCTCTTGAAGTCTATTGAGTGGCTCACAGGACAGAAATCTGAGCGTCTGCTGTGATCTGATCCTACAGAGCGTCAGAATCACGCACGGGATCTGGTGAGGAGCGCTGACCTGACGCAGTGGGACGCTCTGGTCATTCTGTCTGGAGACGGGCTGCTGTTTGAGGTGTGTGCAGATCGCTTGTGTCCGTCTCTCTCTGTGTGCATGCATTCAGCTCATGTAGGGGTGTGTGTTTTAGGTGGTGAACGGTCTAATGGATAGGCCGGATTGGGAAAAGGCCATCCAGACTCCTCTGGGAATCCTGCCCGGAGGTTCAGGAAATGCACTGGCTGCTTCCGTCCATCACTACACACGGTGAGCCAATCAGAGAGAACTCATTAGATCATGCAGGACAAGCAACGCCCACCACACTGTCTGATTGACATGTAAAGGGACCAACCGGATTCAGCTTCTTTACATGATGTTTAGAGACGAGTAAATATGAAAGCCGATATTAAAATTCTGGCTAATGGCAATACATTACAGCCAATAATGAAATGATATGCTATAGAAATAAAAAATAAAATGCTAAAAACAAAACTTTAATTTCATTTCATTACTTTAAATGAACTAATTCATTTCAAATTTATGGTGAATAATAAAATTCTGTTATTTTGTATATACACTAAAAACTAAACTTTAATTTCATTGCATTCATTTAAATGAATTATCCGATTCATTTAAAATTTAATTTAATATAAGTTTTATTAAAATTCTGGCAATGCCAATACGCTATGGCAAATAATACAATTATCTGTTTTAATATATACTTAAAAACAAAACACAAAAACTCACTAATTTAAATATTTAATGATTTAAATAAAAGATCCAATTTAATAAATTGTATGTAATGTTAGTAATTTAATTTAAAATTTTATGACATTCATATAACAAATTGGACCAAATCCATACGTTATGACCCTTACTAAAATTCTTTCTGTTTTGTATGTACACTCAATAAAACTTACAAACTAAACATTAGATTTAAATCATATAAATAAGGTTATCTCATTCATTAAAGTCTGTAAATAATTTAATTTAATTACAAAGGTTAATATACTTTTTATGTATTTTATTTTAATTTTAAACATAAATTTTCTTAATTTAGAATTCATTTTGAATTTAGGGACCACAACATTAATGCACAGTATGACATATTTGTATTCATTTAGACATTTAGACATTTTCTAAAAATTACATTGAACAGACTTATGAATGTACTAGTGTTTTAAAGATTAAATCATTTTCCCCCATTAAATGTCAAAATGAGGGAAATATTCATATCCATTAAACAGGGCCTATCCAAGGTCAACATATAAAAGTAACAAAAAAATCTCAGTAATATCAGCCACTAGCCAATATGGTTCTGCTATATTGTGCATCTCTATTGGATAGCTCATTCATTTAAAATTGAATGTCTTAAACAGAATATATAATTTGATGACATAAAAATGGCAACGCTTCCTCAGGAGAGTCTCCCAGATATAAACTGTATAAACTCTTTGAAATACAGTAAAGCCAGCCTGACTGAATCTGACTGAAGCACGCTCTGAATCTCTGATCTAGAGTCAGTGTTCATGCAGCTCTAGACCTCATTTGAATTAGTGATCTCCATTAAACTCAACCTGTGCTGTGCTTCGTTCAGACCAGATCTTCAATTTAAAGTTTGCGATGCAAGCAGTCATTATTCAAGTCATTAGCGTCTGTTTGTGAGAGTTGAATCTCTGGGATTTCTTTGAACTAAAGAATTAAAGCTCAGTTCTGCTGAGAGAGAAAACTGAATGAAAGCATTAATGAATCGCCAGTGACTTACATCCGATCAGAGAGCAGGTGATAACGGGTCAGTTCATAAAACACTCGACTTGAACCTCATTAACGTGACGTAACGTGTGGCCAAGTATGGTGACCCATAAAGTTCACACACACACACCGTGAACACACACAAACCGTGAACACACACAAACCGTGAACACACACACACCGTGAACACACACCCGGAGTCGTGGGCAGAGAGTGTGCCATTGTTTGCTGCGGCGCCCGGGTAGCAGTTTGATGTTCGGTGCCTTGCTCATGTCGGTATGAAGTGGACGGAAGCGCTGTACATTCCCTCCCCCCCCACCTACATCCCTCCCTGCCGGCCCTAGACTCGAATGTCAGCTTTATTATAGTAATTTCTAATTCATGAAGATTGAAGCAGAACAGTCAATCAGTACTTCAACTCGCTCAGCCCGAGAAATGATTTGAACCGACGGCGCAGAGACTGTAATTCAGAGTTTAGCCGTTGCTCTTTGATTAATGAAGTACAAACGCCCCCTACTGTCAGTTAATGAGACTGTAAGCAAACAGTCATTTGATTAAAGGCAGCACATCGTTCATGTTTCAACCTTTTATTAGTACTTCAGAACTGCAGATGTGCCAGTAATAACTTTGTTCATCCGTTTTCCTGGTTTATTAATCTCATCCGTTATTTTCAAATAGAAACTCGCAAAGAAATGGTGAATGTAACGCTAAATGTAACGGCTGTAATCTAAATTGTTGAATGTGCGGTGCATTGTGAGACGGGGTTTCCCCTTGTTTGAGCTAAAGAAGCTAAAATGCTGCAGGGAGTTCAGTGTTTCATTCAGGAAATCAAAGATCTGTACTTAAACGACTAGAGGTGAGTTTTGTCTTGTCATGATGGCTGTCAGGTGCTCTGATCAGGACTTGGGATGTGTTGAGAATGAAATACTAGCACTGTGTACACTATGTACTGAATAGACCTACTATTTTCGGTAACTGAAATAAAGCTGAAAAAAATATATAAGGAAAAAAATGGAAATTGTGCCTTGACAACTAATGCAATTAGTTCAAAATACTTTAAGATTAAGTACTACAATTACTCCATACAAATTTAAATTTAAGCGTAATAAAACTATTTTAAAAAACCTAACGAAATGGACGAAATTACTCAACTGAATGTTAAAATAGATTTAAAATAAAATTAAATAAACATTTTTTTTAAAGAAAAGCTAATTCAAAAGATTATTAAATAGTAATTAATATTTTAATCTAATAAATAAATATATTATAAGGTTTATTTTGCTGTTTGTAAAATGATGCTGCATTATATAAACTTAATTTCATTGATTATAGTTTTGCTAATGTAATTTATGATATGTTGTTATTGTTAACTAAAAATATTACAAATGTTTTGGTGATTCAAGTAAAGCCGCAATAAAATTAAATATTAGATGAAAAACCTGAATTAAAAAAAAACTTGATGTTGAAATATTGTCTTGACATAAAACTCGACTTTTTTTTTAGCAACTAAAATTACTAAAATAAATACAATTACTTTAGAAGATTAGAACGACTAATAAACAGTGAAATATTACTAAAAATACATCCATTAAAGCTGAATAGAATGTTTGGAGGGGGAACACTAATAAACATGACAAAACTGTTGAGACTAACTGAAAACCAAAAACGCAAATTCAAAATACTTAAGAAATCACTGTAATCGAAAATTAAATCTTTTGTAGCGGGTGTAAGATACAACTATATTAATCAATTCAAGTCACCTTTATTTATATAGCGCTTTAACAATACAGATTGTGTCAAAGCAACTGAACCGCATTAATTATGAAAATAGTGTGTCAATAATGCAAAAATGACAATAGTAAACACTCAATTTTCAGTTAAATGCAGTTCATCACTGAATTCAGTAATGTCATCATCCAGCTCAATTCAGTTCTCTTCAAATAGTGTCTGTGCAATCAAGTCAACGATATCGCTGGAAATGAAGTGTCCCCCAACTAAGCAAGCCAGAGGCGACAGCGCCAAGGAACCAAAACTCCATCAGTGACAGAAATGAAGAAAACATTGGGAGAAACCAGGTTCAGTCGGGGGGACAGTTCTCCTCTGACCAAACGAAACCAGCAGTTCAATTTCAGGCTGCAGCAAAGTCACATTGTTCAGAGGACTCAACTGGCTCCTGTGGTATTGTCCCGGTGGCCGTCTGAGACAAGGTCTTTACAGGGATCTGTCTCTGGGGCTCATCTAGTTGACATGGTCTCCTCTGACATTCAGGGCTGTCGAGGTCATATCTCCTAGGTGCTGATCCACCATCTGGTCTGAATACGTACTGGATCCGGGTGACTGCAGTGACCATCTGATCTGGATACAGACTGGATCTGGTGGCTATGGTGACCTCGGAATAATAAAGAAACAGACTAATATAAGCGTAGATGCCATTCTTCTAACGATGTAGCAAGTACATCGGTGTTATGAGAAGTGTTCCCGGTTCCGGTTGACCTAATTAATTAATGCAGCCTAAAAATCCTTAAACGGATTTGAATATTAGAAGTGTATTAGTGTGTTATGTGTAAGCCATGTTAAAGAGATGGGTCTTTAATCTAGATTTAAACTTCAAGAGTGTGTCTGCCTCCCGAACAAAGCTAGCTAGATTGTTCCAGAGTTTGGGCCCTAATGGTCAAGTAAATCAGGTTTCATTTTGTTTTAATTTTCGTCATTTGTAATCCAGTAAGCACTCTGACTGTTTGAATCTTGTCTTGTTGTGAGCATGTATTTTGGTGTTTTGCTTTTTCTTTCAGAGCGTCTCCGGGTGTGGGGTGAAGATCTCTGAGCCAGCTGTGGCTTTTTGCTCTGTAGGGTCTGATCTCTAACTGGACCTGATCATCCATTCCGTTCTGCGTCATCCGGCCGCTCGTCTCGTCTCTTCTCCTTCCTGTCTCTGGCCTGGGGCTTCGTGGCTGACGTGGACATCGAGAGCGAGCAGTTCCGCCAGATCGGAGCGCTGCGCTTTCTCCTCAGCACGCTGCTGCGTCTGGCCTACTTACGGATCTATCAGGGGAAACTAGCGTTCCTGCCTGCCGAAAGCCAGCGAGAATCGGCCTCTGCTGGCTTTTCTACCGCAGACAGCCGGCTGCCCGACCACCTGCTGGTCCCGCTGGAGCAGCCCATCCCACAGGACTGGACGCTGGTGGAGGAGCAGGAGTTCGTCCTGGTGCTCGCCATGTTCCAGTCGCACCTGGGTGAGGATCTGGTGGCGGCGCCGGACGCTCGCGCCGACGATGGACTCATTCATCTGTTCTACGTGACGGCGGGAATCTCGCGCACCGCGCTGCTGCGGCTCTTCTGGACCATGCAGAGCGGGACGCACCTGGACTGGGGCTGCACGCATCTGGTGTACCGTCGCGCGCGAGCGCTGAGGCTGGAGCCGTTGAGCGAGGCCGGCGTGATGACCGTGGACGGGGAGCGCGTGGAGTACGGGCCCCTTCAGGCGCAGGTGCACAGAGGAGCGGCCCGCCTCATCTCCGCATGAACCGCAAACAGCTGTTTAAAATGGGAGGTCCTTTACCTGAACCGCACAATCCCGACTGGCTGCTGTTAAACTTGAATTTAATGTTCGCTTGTTTGTTTTATTAAAGAACTGTAACTGAGTAAATCTCATAAAAAACATGTCTAGGTCATGTAAAAATACAAAAAGTAAAAAACAGAAGTAAAAATAATAGGAAATTATGTTTTGCATTAAGAAAATATATTGTTTTTGCATTGCAAATCCCACATTTTTATTTAAAACATGTAAAAAAATAAGCTGTTTTCCTTATGCAAAAATTTTTGCAAATCATTGTCATTTTCTGGCCACAAATTATTTTTACTGCAAAGTAATTAATTCTACAAATCTACAAATAAATGTCACTTTCTTTATGCAAAACATGATTTCTAATTTATTTTGTGTGGTTTTGGAGGTGAAACATGAGCTGAACAGGTTGAGATTCATCATCTATGATGCTTGCGCGTCTGAAAACATGCTCAAGTTGCATTTTACCCCAAAAACAAGGGGGAAAAATAAGAAATTATATTTTGCGTTGAGAAAATGGGCTTTTACATCGTGACATAATTTTTCTGAATTTTTTTTTTAATTGAGAAATAGCACAATGAAAAACATCAATATCTAATCCACAAAATAAGCTTAATTTTCTTTATGCAAAAGCACATAATTACTTATTGTTTTCTTTGAATGGGAAGAAATGTCATTTTTCACCCTAAAATTAATAAAAATAAATTAGAAATGACATTTTGCATAAAACCTGACTGTTTTTACATTGTTAAAACGGACTGTTTTTACTTTATGCAAAACATAATTTCTTATTTATTTTCTGTGATTTTTGTAGTGCAATATGGAGTGAAATATTCATTAATCTGGGATGCTTGTGCATCTGAAAACATGGCCATGCTATCTCACCCCAAAAATCTAAAGAAATAATATTTTGCATTAAGAAACTGACTGTTTTTACATTGTATCAAGATTTCATGACAATGGAAACATTGAATATGCACTTTCCCAATGCAAGTTTCTTCACTTATATAAAATAGTATATTTAAATATGTTTCTTTTATACAAACACAACTTCTTATTTTGTTACTATGAATTTTGGATGAAATGTGACTAAGATTCATCAACCCTGATGATCATGGTCAGAAAACATGCCTACATCACATTTTCACCCCAAATCATAAGTAATTATATATATATATTATGAGAACATGAAGATCATTAGGATTTTTTTTTTACATTGTGACATTTTCTGACCTCTGACATTATTATTTAACCCTAAATTCTCATTTTGTAAGAAGTAATTAATGTAGTTTTAAATGTGAAATTGATTTTGCGAGTATATTTTGTGATTTCGGGCTGAGGTTTGATGCGCAGACATCTGTGTTATGCTGGAGTTTATGCTGCTGCGGTCCACCAATCTTGATTTTCAGAAGTGCCAATGTTGAAAATATATGATATAGTTGTTCATCTTTATTTTTCTATGATAGAAATCAAAATGTGATTTGTGAAGAGCAGTTTGACTCAGAAGATGTTTGTGTTTATGATAAAGCCTCACCAGCCGCCTGCACCAGTATCATCTCAAGATCATCTCCATCAGAGTCTGAAGTGTTTGCGATGCCTGCCATAGATCAGCCATTATTTAAAATATAAATAATCCATACAAAAATATCAATATTTTCCTTCTAGCCATGAAACTGTTCTGCTGTTCTCTAGAAAAGTGCACCGAACATGCTGCCTTCAGGTCCTCCTGGGAAATAACAGTTTTTCATCAACGGCATACAAAATAACTGCTGAATACATTTGTATTGTTGATATTGTAACACATTAGCCAGTCGCTCAATGTCCTGTCAATGGAAACCTTTTTGTTTTTCATGAATAAGAAACCAACAATTCCAGAAAAAAATACTTTTTCTTAGTTAAACGTCTGATGGTAAATTTTCAATTAAATGACAAGATCTGATTCGCTTCTGTAAGTTCAAGGGTCAGACTATCATTCTTACATTACAATTTGAACTTGATTAATAACAAAACAACAAGAAAATGTGAAGATGTTCATAAAGTGCTAAAGTTATGCATTGCTTATTGACAGTTCGCTTATATAAGCATCACCTTTAAGTTCATTTTCATAGTTTGACCATCTTTTAAAATCAAACTAATCGGTACATTTTCCAAACAAGATGGAACGTTTAGAGACTAAAACAATCACAGAATTCATCAAATCCATTGATAACACTTACTGATGTCTGTGGCCATTTCTCCTCCAAGATGATGTCACTTGATGATGTCACTTCCTGGGTGATGTCATTAGTGAAAGGTTAAAGGTTAAAACATGTTAAATGAACATCCACCCATAACCAAAGCTGTTTGCTTCATTGTGACCTAAAATGATGTCTATGTTTTTTAAATTATGAATTTAATATCATTTTCGTCTGGCACTGAGGTTCTGGATTTCAAAACAGCCAATATTCAGGTTCAAGTATTTGCATTAATGATTGTTACAGCCTTCTATGGACCAGCCAGATGCAGACCAATAGACAGATTCAGGCTAACCATGACTGAAAGGTTTAAAGCCATATAGATGTTCAACACGTGTTAAACAGCCGTAGGACATGTCGTTTTGATTTGTGTATGGATGATGCTCTTTGGAAGACAATGAATGAATGAGTTTGAAAAGTGGACCAAGTTTACATCAGATACTTGCTGTATCCGAGTTGAAATTTTGTAAACACTCCATATAGTTTTTGATGGTGAAGTATTTTTAATTGTTTGTGCAAGGGACATTTTGAGACATCTGAGTTTTGCACAATACTGTACATGACCAGAGGGGATTCTGTGGTGATCAGGAACAATCTGAATAAAAGCACTTTGATTTGTTTGCAAATTAAAAATGTGCATATGCTTGCAACTGTACTGTGATATTTAATAGCATTCGCTCTCTCTCTCTCATCATATATAAGATAAATATGTTCTATATTTTCAGTATACATTTGTATGACATAAATAAACAAATTTCAGATGGTAAACACATTTATGTGTGTACATTTATGTGTATATGTGTTGTTTTTATGTGTAAGATCACATATGTGAATCAGTAAAAATACTGTAATTTATAACTAATATTATTACTATTAGAGTGGAATGAAAATGTATGCTCTTACATTTCTTGGTCAAAACTTATTAATGTTTAGGCCTTTATATAGGGAAACTTTTATATGGATCAAAACGATAAATTATAGAAACCCGTATAGAGGAGATTCCCCAAAAATGTTTTGTCCACCCGTAACCCTCTAAGCTAAATATTAGTATATATATTAAAAAATAAATAAGGTTAATAATTTATATGCCAGATTTGCATGTTCACAGTTCTCTGATCTTAGTGAGTCACATGATATGCAAGTAAACATTTAACTATATCAACTTTTTTGCAAGGGTTGTATTGTGATTTTAATATTATTTTTTATTATTTTAGATTTTTATGATTAATTCATTTTCATTAACTCACAAATCACCTGCAGTTCCCTTTCAAACCTCCAGGGGTTCACGAACCCCAGTTTGGGAAACCCTGCTGTTGAGCGTTTTCATTCAGAGATTGAATTTACTGTAGATATTCACTTTTCCTAGCTGGAAAGATAATGCATACAAAGTCACTTTAGGTATTAGATGAAAATGGGTTTTTTATTATATATGAAGTTAAAAATCAATTCATGCCATTATTAGATAAACCGAAAAAAATGAGTAACTGGAAAAGCATAGAAAGGAAAATATAAACTCCTCAGTATGAGAGGCTCCAGAGATTATTTATCTTATATATGGGTATGAAAAAAGCCCTAGAATTAAAAGTCCCTTGTTATGCAGCACTTAAATCTGTTATCACTCTTGGGTTTGTCTTTATCTTCTGGAGAATTTGTAGCTGGCATAGGATGGAGCGTCAACAGTGTCAGTCGAGGCAGCTGGGAGCAGGAGCAGCCCTGTGGTGTAGTCCCTCTTGCATCGAGCCATGGCCTCCTTATATGTGATCTTTTCCTTCTTGATGGGGTCGATCACGTTCTTCACGAATGCCGAATCATCCTGAAGTTTCTTGGCCACAGATGCGTCGATCAGTTTTGTGTCAACAGCATTTTGCATGTCAATGCGACCTGCTCGGTTCGGGTCTACCAGTCCGCCGGTCAGCATCTGCGCCTCCATGAACCACATGCCACTGTCGTTGGGGATCCATCCCCTGCGGGCGGCTTCTCCCACGGACATTCGCTCTTTGGACACGGGGTCTTCAAAACCAGTAAAGGCCTTCTGGGCACTGAGGAGTTTGTGAAGATGGCTCGAATCAATCAATCCATGCTCTGCTGCCTTGTGAATGGAGAGCTTGTCCTTCTTGTTCAGATCCACAATACCTCCAGTGGCGGCCTGAGCTTCCAGAAGTCTCATCGCTGTGTCTTGATCAATCAGTTTGCGTGTTAGGGCACTTCGTACAGACATGCGGCTGTCTGTGGTGACATCTAAGATGCCAGAAATTGGGAAGAGCTCATCTCCATTGGTGATCAGCAGTGAGTTTAAGTTGCTATTGCTGGAGTAGGACAGGCGGCGCGTCAATGAAGAGGAGGAGTTGTAGCTCTGGCTTGTTGGAGCGAGTGTCTGAACAGTTGTTGTTTGCGTTGCACTTAGAGGAGGGAAGGATGTTGATTTCTTCTCCCCTGCGACCAGAAGAGCAAACTCTGAAATGGACATTTTGCCCTCTCTGTAGCGCTGAAGGTCATACTGGGTCAGTCTGCCATTTTGCAGGGCTGTCTTGATGGAGTACTGCTTTCCACTTTTACGATCCTGCAGAAGCGTGGTCTCACCTTCAGGACCGGTGGTTGTGATTTCCTCCCAACTACACTCAAGCTCTTGGAAGTGGATGTACTGATTGCGATCAATCAGACCTTCAACATAGGCGTCATAGGCTGACATGTCTTTGCCGGTCTCTTGGTCCAGAATGGTGATTTTGGTGGAGACGTTAGTCTCTCTGGTGTTTGTCTCTGTATGTTGTGCCTCCTTTGCTTGTTTATGGAGCTCCATGATAGTAATTTCCCGTTGGTTGATAAGCTCTTTCACTTCCAGGATTTCTCTCTCCAGACGCTGGATCTCAGACTCCAGCTTGATGCTCTTTTGCCTGCTGACTTGGTTCCTCTCACTCAAGAGCTTGGAATGATGTTGGAAAGTTATGGTGATCTCCTGCTTTTGAGACTCCAGTCTTCTCAATTCCTGGAGAAGTTCATGCGTCTCTTTCTTGATTCTATCCCTGTAAACAATCAAGGTGGTCTCCTCTTGAGAGAAATTTGTTCTGGTTGTCTGAATTCGAGTTATTTTGTTGTTGAGTCGCAGATGTTCTTCATCTTTGAGGGCTCTAGCATTCTTCAACTGGGTGAGTTGAGCTCTAAGGTTTTCTCTCTCAGCATCCACAGTTGGTCCTTCTCAAAACCTGGATTAACCTTCCCCCTTTTTTTTTTTTTTTTTTGTTTTTGGGGGGGGGGGGGGATGACCCTCTTCCACAGAGTTCTCTTTGGTCAGGGACTCTATCCTGATTTTGAGGTTTCGAATATCTCTCTCCAGGTGGGTAATTCTGGCACCCTCGCTTTCCATGGTAACGCGAAAGTCAGTGATTAGTTTGTCGACTGTAGGGTCTCTCTCAACTTTCAAAACCTCCTCTATAACAATCTTTTCCTCAACAGGTGTTGGGCAAGTTTCAAGTTCATAGATTCTAGCCTTGATTTGTCTCAGCTCTGTCTCCACTAGGATCTTCTTCTGCCGATCCACAAGCTCCAGTTTTTTCTCCAGCTCCAGGACTAGAGATCTCATCTGCTGCACCTCCAGTTCTAGCTGCCTACGAACCTTGATGGTCTCTTCCAAAGTCTTGACTAACCTCTCGTGAGCCAGAATCTGACTGGGATCTGTCTGGAGGCGCACAATTTCTTGGACCACAACCCTTTCCTCTGGTCTCTGTCTCTCCAGCACAATGTACTTGTTTTTAAGGTCAAACACATTCTCCTCCACTGTTCGACGACGTTGAACTTCCTCACGTACTTCCCTCCTGAGACGTTCAGCTTCCTTCTCCAGGAGAGGGTCATTTTCATACCTTATAAATTCTTTGGTCACCACTTTGGTCTCCACCTTTGATCTTTCGGCCTTCCACTCATCCCTGTCCTTGCGTAGACGAATCACCCGATTCATAGTGGAGTCGAAATTGGTTCTCAAAATGGTGAGCTGCTCATTCAACCTCTTGATTTCTTTGACAATTTCAGGACTCCTCTCTTCTTTCACCACCTCTCGAGTCACTTCCTTCAGTTCAACCTTGGGCTTCTCAGAGCGCAGAGTCTTCAGATCCACCATGATCACGTTGATCTCATTTTCAAAGCTAGTACGCCGTCTGCTTATTTCAAGAAGCTCATTTCTCAGCCGTCTCAGTTCCACCTCTGTCTCAGGGTCAATTCTGAATATCTCATGGATGATCTCATTAAACTCTATCTTTTGTTTGATGGTCTCCACTTGGCTGTAGCGGAGCTGAAGGCTGGAGAACTCTTTCATCAAAGTACTGTATTCTCGGATCAGTTCTTCCAGGTGTACACGGAGGGTCTTGGACTCTTGTAGGAGTTCGGCATCCTGCTCCACCTTTTTCACCTCCTTGATGATAGTTTTCGGTTGTATAGTTGGAATAATCCTCTCCAGATTATTGATCTGACTCCTAATCTGGAATATCTGATCATTCAGGTTCTGGCATCTGATACCCTCATCCGCAACCTCGTTCTTGAAGGTAATCACAGCTTTTAACATTTCGGGGTCTTTTTCCAGCTTCACGACCTCTTTCAGAACCACTTTCTCTTTTATCACAGGCCTCTTGCTCTCCAAGACAGTAACTTCCGTTCTCATATGTACCGTTTCACTCTCGTGCACTCGAATTTCCTCCCTTAGTTTGAGTATGAGCTCCCTGATCCTCGTGGCTTCAACATCCAATTTGGGATCACGCTCAATTTCTGTTAGCACCTTCGTCACCAGCTTGGGCTTCACTTCGATAATTTCACGTTCATGACTGACCATTTTTTTGTTGACAATCTCAATTTCTGTGTGCAATTCGGATCGCTTATGGATCTCTTCTGTTATCCTCCTCTTAAGTGCTTCCAAGTTGGCCTCTAGCTTCTGATCACGGTAGTAATGCACAGTTTCCTTTTCTTCCACTCGCTCCACACCTCTCCGACTCTTCAGGGACACCATCCGTTTCCTGTAGGTCGTTAAATCATTCTCGGCATAAGCACGGCGAGATATTTCCTCAGCCAGCTCTTGCTTCAGACCGTCAACTTCGTCCATGTCTCTCTGCTGACTTTGCATCTGAAGTTGCTGCCTTACCACAACATGGCTCACAATTTCATCATTCTATTCATGGGATACAAATAAAGATTTGTGTAGGTTAAGTTAAGAAGTTCATGGTAGCTTTACACCCTTCAACAACATTTGCATTTAACTTATTTATTCCAATGATTGTTGCTTAGAAAGTCAGTACCTTGTTGATGAGGTCCTTGGCCAAGATCACTTGATTCAGTAGTTGATTATTCTGTGCTGATACTTCAGAGTAAAGGTTCACAACATCCCTTTCCTAAAGTAACCAATTGTACAGATATTTGGAAATGTACATAAACAATAAGTCATTAATATGGCAAAGCAACCTACCTTCCTCTGCACAGCTTCAGCCAGGGTGATGTAATCAAGTATTTTTGTGTTTATTTCTGGTTTTCCCAATGCACTGCGGTATTTGTTAGAATTCAGATCATACTCCTGAAGACACAGAAGCAACAGATCATTTACATTCATGTTAGAACGGACATGTGAAATGTGCAGTAGTATGATTATGTTCAAGATGGTCATCGTACGTTAAGAATGCCCTGCAGTTCACGAGAAATTTTCACCAACCGGTTTACATCATCCTGCTTTCTCTTGATGTCTTCAACTGCCCTCTGCAACCAAAAACTTTTTTTTTACATGATATTACACGAAAATCCAACGTATCTGAGAAATGTGATACATGTAATTTCCGTGCCACTAGTGGCACTAAACAGAATTGCAAAAAATAAGCAATCAATATACTAATAGCAATAGTTCTAATTGTTTTTACATCAAAAACGATTTCTTCTTTAAGAATTTATAAATATTTTAAATAAATAATATAAAAAAATATAATATTAAAGTAATAAAAAAAAATGTAATAATCAAATTAATCAAAATAATTTTTAAACCGTGCCAATGAAACTTAATACTGACCAACTGAGAGTTTTGCTTGGCATAGATTTGCGACACACTTTCACCAGGCCGAACTTCGTTGTTGGGCATATTGATGAGGAAAGCAGTGAGTAACTGGTTGGCACTGTTAAATTCCTGATTTTTATTGACCGCCTCTTGCAACAGAGTTGGCCTGTGAATTAAAATTTACGGATAGAGTTCAAAAGACTGTAGCACTGTAAAAAAGCAGACTTGCCTCAAGAAACAAAAAAGATGTCAACACAAACAAGAAGATGCCTCTTTTTGACATCTCACCTTTGCTGCAGCTGGCTGTTGATGTTAGAGTAGCGATTCCTCAAGTGCTTGACCTCGGTCTCTTGGTGGCGGATATCAGGGCAATACTCCTGGAAGCTCTTCTGCAGGGAGCTACATGCCTGCTCTGTGACTTCCAACTCACGGTTCAGCTGCTGAATGTCATCTTTCTTGGATATAACATCTTTAATCATGGTCTAAAGAGAAAACAATTATAGACATTTACAGACAAATCATTACAATGTTTTGCATGGGAAGTTGTACCATATCCAAACCACTCCTGCTTTCATTTCAGCCCTGAATCTAAAAGGGAAGATATTTAGGTAATAATGACTTGAACTGGTAAATTGGTGTTTCTTTCATAAGGCTTCAGAAGACTTTGAATATAATGCATGATGCACTACATTCAAAAGTTTAAGATCGGAAAGATTGTTAAATGTTTTTGAAAGAACTCTCTTCTGCTCACCGAGGCTGCATATATTCGATCACAACATAGTAAAAAATCTACTTTTTTTCATGTATATGGCAGACCTATCCCTTTAATACTATAGATAACGACACATAGCAGCATTTCACATTGTGTTTGAGCATCTACAACTGATCTATAATGACTGGATTGCATTCTAAAGTGCTATCAGGAGCCGTCATCGATCTTACTATTCCCTACCAGCAGAGATCACCATTGACTGACAGCCAAAATACTGACCTAAAATCACCTGATCTGATTAGTTTTTATGATATGTGTATGTAAATTAATTGTTACTTCAGATGTGCATGGTCTTTTCGGACAGGATAAGTGACATATCGAAATCGTTAAGGTGGGTGTGTCTGCTGCGCACATGCCGACACAAGTAACTGATCCAAAACAAAATATATTTCTCTATGTACGTAATTATGCAGGAAATATTAAACATGAACATATATCTGGTATTAGTATCAGAAATTGATTCGGATAAACAAAAAATATTACAATAGAAGCCTCTGTTACTATATTGCTCTATATGGTATTGAAAATCAAAGCTTACCAAGCATCATGTTGGAAATAAAGCTTCATGTCCTTAAGTCCATAGCATACGCAGTCAGCGTTATTTCTCTGAATAAGTTATGATGTGTATATTTTTTATGTCCTGATGGAGCAATGTCTATTTCAGACTCTTCAAGATTGCGCAAACTCTATGGAGTTTTACTAGCATTGCAGTTTCAATAAAATGTTATGTTATGTATGGTTAATTATTAATTTAACATTTAAATCATTAACTTCTTCAAAATGCATGCTGTTACCAAAATCATTGTAACATTTGCAGTTAGCCTACCGTAGGAATAAAAATACAATGACATAATTACATAAACAGTGAATGTACAAGGCGAATTAACGTATAGAAATCATAAATCTTTATTCAGATTCCGTGAGCACTTTGTCATTTGAAATGCATATTTTTTAGGATCTCATCCAGCTGATGTTTATGTACGCTACTGTAATGAATATGATAGGTGATACTTTTATGACGTCATGAGCAATCCAGTTCTCTATTATATATCAGTGGTGTCTACCTGCAGCTGTCTGGAGTGGTTGCGGATGGCATTGGGTTCATCAAATATGCCAGTGTCTGCAGCCAACTGATCCTCGAACGCAGTCAGCATATTGCACACCTTCTTGATCTGTTTCTCCAGGAACATGGAAGACGTCACCCTGAAGAAATAATCCCAAGTTTTTACCATAGTATGTCTCCATAAACCATAGAAATAGCACAATACTTTATGAAGCCTTGCTTGTGTGATTTACTGCAGGCTTCTTGTTGTTTCTTACTTCTTGTGGTAGAGATCAGAGAGGGCGGTGATGTCGTCGGTTTTGTTGTTGATTTTGCTTAGTTTCAGAGGCAGTGAGGACGTGGTGGGCCCCAGGGGTTTCTGGGATATCAGGGGCTCCATGTCCCTCTGAGCCGATGCTTTCTCTGCCTCCAGGTTCTTTAGAATCGTGACAAAACTCTGGAGAGATCAGAGCAAACTGGGTGTCAGTCAATGTTTCATACGAACTATATTATCCAGCATTTGTTTCTCCTTTGACCAACTAAATAACCACATTTAGACTCGAAAATCTATTGGTTTTGATTCCTGCTCTTACATCGTGGTCTTTGATTCTGGAGGACAGATCTCCGATGGGTGCGGCGCGATCTAACGGAGACCTCATTCGGTTCTGCATGTCTTTCTCTAACTTCAGCAGGTCTAAATAGATCTGTTCCAGCCGGCTGTCAATGAGGCCGGCCTTCGCGCTGTCAGGAACGGTGGCCACAGCGACTGTTGGGAGAAATAACAATTTACGACTCAAATTTAACATGATAATTCACCCTCAGGCCATCCAAGATGAAGATGATTTTGTTTCTTCAGGGGAACAGACACGTGCTCACCAATGGATGCTCTGCAGTGAATGGGTGCCGTCATTATGAGTCCAAACAGCTGATAAAAACACAATAATCCACACCACTCCAGTCCATCAGTTATTGTCTGTGTGTGAAGGCGCAAAAGTTCGTGTGAGGGTAAAAACAAATCCATCATTAAGATGTTTTAACTTTAAACTGTTGCTTCCGGCTAAAATACAAGTCCACAATCCTTAATTCCTCCAGTGAAAAAGTCCATCTCCTGTTGTACTCTCACATCAAAATCCACCAACATATTTGTTTAGAGCTGTTTTGGACTGTTTTGGCTTGTAAACGGTGCTTGATCTGTGCAGATTTCTCTCCTGATTCAGACCAGATGACTTTTCACTGGAGGAAGCAGTAGAATGAGTATGTTTTTACTGCAATTGTGATGTTTTTATCAGCTGTTTGGACTCTCATTCTGACGGCACCCATTCACTGCAGAGGATCCACTGGTGATCAAGTGATGTAATGCTACATTTCTCCAAATCTGATGAACAAACAAACTTATCTACATCTTGGATGACCTGAGAGTGAGTACATTTTCAGCAAATTTTCAATTTCAAAAATTTGTTAAGTTTTTTTTGTGTGGGTGAACGGTTCCTGTAATAAAAAAAAAAGTAATTAATTATTTTAAACAAAACAAAATAAACATTAACTGAAATAAAATAAACGGCAAATGAGAATGTTGCATTGGCAACATTAAGTTTAAAAAAAACTAAAATAACTCAAATTAAATAAACTTTAATTAAAAACTAAAAGTTTTTAAAACTATATAGTCATATTTAAAATAACAAAAATAAAACAACAACAACAAAATTACTAAAACTTTAATTAAAATTAAAAGAAAAAAGAAAATTAAAAAACTCCCAGAAAACACACACACACAGACAATAAAATGAAACCTATTTCAAAAAATAAACAAAAACTATGATAGTATATCAATGGTAAATACATAACACTGCTTCAGACCTTGTTTTACGAACTGCGTGACCTCCACTGCAGGTGTCTTCACCTGGTCCTGTAGAGCTGACCTCGCCCTCTTCAGATCAGAGAAATCTCTGCTCAGACTGAATACAAGACACAAACACAGGAATGTTAAAACAGGAAGCAGCTGGGAGAGCTAGACCAGCACTTCCTGCGTCTCAGGAGCTTTCTTACCCGTCCACCCTGTCGATGGCGGCTGAATCGGGTGGAGGGATGAGGAAACAGACTCCTGGGATGAGCTTGGTCTCTCCTGAGGTGGATTTCACCTCCCAGATCTCCTCTCTGGGATCAGAGACCAGCGCGACCTTGTCGCCTTTCTTCACAGAGTCCTGCAGCAGAGAAACGTTTAGCACAGTTCGTCTTCCACTGATGAGCTTTCCAAATCTTTTGCAACATTATAAATACCTGTACTGTCACTTTTGATCAATTTAATGCATCCTTGATCAATAAAAAGTTATTAAGATTATGTCAGAAGGAAAGGGAAGGTTACCTTCTCAGTGCTCCAGTCACACAGAGCGATAGCACTGATGGGTTTGTCTGTGGTGCTCCGGCGCAGGTGTAGAGGAGCGATGCTGGTGCAAAGCTCTCTCAGATCCGCCAGACGCACTTGCTCGTTTACGCGGGACCTCTCCTCGCTCTGCACACAAACACACACACGTATTAATTATACTGGATTATTAACATATTGCAGTGCGTGTGTGTGTGTGCTTGACCTCCAGCATCAGCAGGATCTCAGATTTGCTCATGTTGTTCAGCACTGACAGTTCGGTGGTGGATTTGATTTTCTTCATCGACTCAGTGAACGTCTCCATATCTAGCTGATACTGAGATTAAAACACATGTGCAAACATTTCAGTAAACACTAGTCGAACTCCTGCGTGTCTTTTGTGTGTGTGTATGTGTGTGTGTTTGCGTACTTTCTTGTATGCCTCAACGTTGTCCAGGTGTGTGTCCTGACACAGACACAGATTCAGGAATCGCTGCCACTCTCTCGACACGCCTGCGCTGAACGACTGAAACACACACGCGTGAAATCACCTTCATTCAGCGAATCAATGACAGCAGGACTCACTCACAGCCAATCAGTGTTTGAAATGGATGAACGAACAAACAAACAAGTGAATGCACAAATAAATGAACTAATTCATGAGCAAGCAAACAAATACATAATGAATAAATGTGCAAAAGTGAATGAATGAACATAAATGACCAAACAAATGAATGGACAATGAATTAATAAGTGAGGGAATAAATTAATGAACTGACAAACGAATTAACAAATGATTCAATAAATAGATGAACTAATGAATGAACTGAAAAAAGATTGTTTGGATGAATAAATTAATGAACAAGTTAATAAATGAATGAATAAGTGAATGACCAAATTAATGAACAAGTTAATAAATGAATGAGTAAGTGAATGACCAAATTAATGAACAAGTTAATAAATGAATGAATAAGTGAATGAATAAATTAATGAACAAGTTAATAAATGAATGAATAAGTGAATGACCAAATTAATGAACAAGTTAATAAATGACTGCTGAATGAAGGCTGACTGGAGTGATGCGATGGCTGAGAAGGCTGACGGACTGAAGGATGGGGGCTGAGAGGAAGTGATGGATGGCTGAATGACCAATTGATATGATTGAATACGCTTAACAGCGAGATCGGAGGTGTTTGTCCTCGATGAGCACGCTACATCCTCCTGTAGTTTGCTCACTTCGACTCTCGGGTGACAGCAGACGCCTCTGTCTTGAAAACCTCTGCGAGAGAACACCATTCACAAAAAGATTCATGGTATTAGAAGACTGAAGCTCCTTACAGTATAAAAAAGATCAAGACAATATTTTGAGAATGTTGGTTGCTGGTAGCCACTGACTTCTATACTCTAGAAAAAAGAGAAGACAATGTGGACCAGAAACTGTTTTATTACCAACATACTCAAACTTCATCTTTTCTGTTCAACAGAAGAAAGAAACTCATATGGGTTTGAACAACATGAGGGAGAGTCAATGATGACAGAACTGTCATTTCTGGGTGAACTGTCCCTTTAAATGCTGAAGAGCAGGTAGAGTGTGCAGCGTTTCAGGCTGTATTGCTGGTGTGTGTGTGTCTCACCTCGTAGTCCATGCGCACCCCGGCGCTGTCGATCAAGCGCTCGCTCCAGTCTCTGCTGATGATCTTGTGCTGTTGTTCGCTCAGATAGAGCAGCTCTTTACTGCAGTTGTGCATGAACTCATAGAGAGACGCCAGATGCTGCCTGCGCTGCTCAGTCGCCTCCTACACACAACATACACACAGCACACTCAGTTCAGCTGCGCAGAGCTTTGCTTTACACAGGTTTATGAAAGTATGAACATAAACCTTTGTCACTTGTTAACATATGATTCGATTTCAGAAAGTCTTACCAGTAGATCTGCATACTGCTTCTGAAGAGCGGATGAGTTATCCTGTTAGGAGCGGCCCCCACAAAATATAAAATTGTCAAAGTTTAAGTCACACCTTTATGATTTTACGACAGTTGTGGGTGCGTGGCTGTATATATAGACTTATATAATATATATAATAATATATATAATACACACAACACTTAAAAATTACATGCCATATTAACCAAACTAATATCCAATTTAAATATTATAAAACAATCATGAGTGGATGTTTTAATCATTTGTTTTTAAAAGTGTAATTTTGCGCATGTGTTGTGTTTGATATCGTAGTATATATAATAACTTGAGTAAATATATTATACTATAATATAGCTAGAATAATGTTAAGTTATAGGTTTGCCGTGGTATAACTTGCACACAGAACAGTAGGCAAGTAATGCAGGTTGACAGGTAAGGTTGTAGATTGTTAAAACCTATGTTAACAAAATTAGTTATACATTATACTGTAACCAAACATAAGCAACTGGCCCAAAATACATATGAATCAGTAATGTAAGTAGTAATCATTAAATAGTTAATAACACGATTTGTAACAAAATGATTTTAAATGTTGTGAAACTACCTGGACAACCAATAACCAAACTTTCGTCCCTTTTTATAAACTAGAATCAAAGATTAAGAAAGGTTTACCAAATATTTGGATCATGTTTAGTTAGGTGAGGCTGATGCATTAAACCTGTTAAGAATAATGAGACCTTGTGGAAAGTGTACAAAAATGTTGACAATAAAATTATATATTCGATTTTAACCATAATTTTAAGCACACAATTGAAATAAAAAAAAACGAATTAACACGAGTGCACGCTAACGTCACTTGGTTCCTATCACCCCAAATGTGTATGTGTTTACTGTGTTTGTGTGTGTGTGGGTATGTGTTCTGTGTGTATACTGTGTTGCTGGTGTGTGTTGTGTGTGTGGTGTGGCGTGTGTCTGTGTGTGGATGGGTGTGTTGGTGGTGTGTGTGCGGTGTGTATAGACGACGCCGCTGCTCTCAGAGCCGAGCGATACGCCTCCATCTGTTTATGCGAATGTTGTGGACTGCAATCTGTTTTTCCACATCAGACAGAGTCAGACCGTAAACATCTTCCTGAATCAGCTTCTGAACACCACACACACACACACACACTCAAATAAAGCTTCTTCAGACGCTCTTGGCTTCAGTAATGAAACATGTTCAGGTCTCTTGAGCTGCTAGATGCTTCTTTGGAGATGAATAAAGCTCTTGATGTTTCATTAGAGCTTCTTCTGATCTGTGTTTTTGTTTCTAGGTGCTTTAAAGCAGAAGGTTTTCAAACTTTAAAATGCCACAGACTCCCAAACATGGCGATCCTAAAATCTTAAAGGCATCTATAATATTTCTTGTATAAAGACCCAATTTTCAATGTAGAAAAACATTGAAAACTTAGACATATGTTTACTATACATTAAAAATATGTCTAAAATATTATTTGGAAAATATTTAGGTTCAATTAAGTTACATAAATTTTTTTTAAATGTAATAGTACTTTCTGTATGTATGCATGCATTTATTTATTGATTTACTTGCTTATGTATTTATTTTAATCAATTTTTTAAGTATTTATTCATTTGTTTTAATTAATGTTAATTTAATGTTCATTATGTATTATTCAAATTTTTATTTATTTGCTTATTCAATCTAATGTATTTATTTATTTATAAATATGCCTAAAATATTATTTGGAGATTAATCAGTTTCTATTAAGTTACATTATGTTTTTCTA
>JADLZN010001537.1:0-32500 GCA_018155175.1 Sinocyclocheilus anophthalmus | reverse complement strand
TGTGCTTCTAAGCTAGCTTTAATTTGGGAGACAGAACACATCCTCATACTTCAGCTACATTTGAAATAAAATGTCATGTTGAGTTACTTCTTGGTCTGAAAAATAGTAGACAAAACCCATTAGATCTCTCTTAAGCTGTTTGTGGGGTGATCTCATACCAGTTTTTCTTTATTATTATATGTTTTTTTCTTTTTTCCTATTTGTTGTACATCTGTTTAACAAAGTGTACTCACATGAAAATATGCATAAATGTCAAGTGGGAAGTAAATAATGTACAGTTTAATGATTATAATTGCAGGCAATATAATTCAAATCAATAAATAAATGCAAGCAAAAAATGACATAAATGATAAACGAAACAATAGAATGCAATGCTAAAAAAACATATATATAATATATAATATGTAAAATTAAAATAAAGGTTAAAATATAACTTATAAAAAATAAAAGGAAAAATATAAAAAGATGATTAAAAACAAAAATGTAAATCTATTATAAAATATTATAAAAAAAAAGATTAAACATAATATAATTTAAAATAAAATACCCCTTTATGTCCAGAGGAAAAAGAACGTACAGGATTGGAAACCATTACAAGTGTTTCACTTGGGTCGTATTTTCATTTGGACTAAAAGTAAACTTGTTTTATAAAGTTTATAAACTTGTTTTTGAGTGCGTGAGTGTGTGATGTGTGTGATGTGTGTGGTGTGTGTGGTGTAGTGAGTGCAGTTGTAAGTTGTGTGTGTGTGTGTCGTGAAGTGGGGTGGGGTGAGGGGGGAGGATGTGGGGTGGTGTAGTGATGTGGTGTGTGTGTGAGTGAGGGATGTAAGTGAGTGAGTGAGAAGAGTGAGAGAAAGGAAAGAAAGAAAGGTGTGATGATGAGTGATGTGCGTGAGAGTGAAGGAGTGGTGAAGAAGAGGGGAGTTGACGTGAGTCGAGGTGAGAAGGTGAGTGAGATAGGTGAAGAGTGAGTGGGCTGTGTGTGTGGGGAAGGTGTGTGTGTGGTGTGTGTGTGGGGTGTAGTGAGTGATGGAGTGAGAGTGTGGGTGTGTGGGTGTGTGTGTGTGTGTGTGTGTGGGTGTGTGTGGCTGTGTGTGTGTGTTCGTGTTGCAGCGAGCGCTAGTGAGTGGGAGTGAGTGTGAGTGAAGGAGTGTTTCTTGCTCCAGCAGCAGTTATCGGCCAGCAGGACGTTCTTCTCCACCTGATCAGAGTTCTGCTGGAAGAGATCGTGGTCAAGCCAGCATGCACTAGTCTGCGACCTGAAATGGATGAAAACACAACAGACGTTCAGCTCCAACCCCTTCATATGTGCTCACGCCTGCGCCGGGGCGCTTCACCTGCTTTAGTGACATGCAAACATAAAGCTCAAGTACGTGTTTAACAGTGTGAGAGTCACCGGTGCTTTTGACTGGTGGCTTGTCAACTTCAGCAAAAGAAATGGCATTTTATAAGAGTTCAGTTTCTACTTTCTCCACCACCCACGTCAATCTACATCTGTCAATCACTCGCTCTGTAAGCTCATCTGCACTTTTACTGTGCTGACATTCCTGCAGTCGTTTACACAACTGCGTCACACCCTCCTGAGAGAGAGGAGAGATGAGGGATGATGAGAGGTGAGATGAGTGGAGAGAGAGAGAAGGAGAAATAGAGAGAGGGGAGAGAGAGGAGAGAGCTGACAGGTGTGTGGGCGTGTCAGTGGAATGTCGAGGTAGAACTCTCGGAATTCCTGCTCTTTTCTTGAGGAATCTCTGCTGCTGCTGTATAAAGTCACACCCTGGACGTGCGGGCGGCTCTTTGTCTTCACACAATCAAGCGTGTGGCTGCACTTTACAGTTAAAGGGCCGATTCATGCCATGAACTTCTGCTCACACCTGTGGATTTCAGCAGCATTTAACAACCCTTTGCCGTCACTCATTACACTGCACAGATATATTGAGAGACCGCATGAAGAATTTGTACTTTTAAAAATTCAGTGATCATCTCCCATTTAAGAAAATAAATAAATTATATATTTTTAAAAGTATTATATATTATAAATATTAGCTGAAAGAAATATGTATCGCCTTTTAATGAAAGGTCATAATCACAATTTAAGAAAATAAAACTACATTTTATTACTTCAAAAGTTAAAAGGTGTTTAAAAATGGTGAAAAATACTAAACATCACGCTATTATAAAAAAATATATTACTTGAGAGACTGCTGAAATATTTTTACTTTAAAAAATCCATTGTCAAAAGCCTACAATGCACTAATCATGATTTAGAATAAAATAAAAGAAATACCTAAAAGTTAATTTATTTCAAAAGTTTAAAAAACCTATTATACATTTTATACATATTAATTGAAAGACTGTACTTCTCAAAATTCATGCAATGATCATATTTACCATTTAAGAATATACATAAATAAACAAACAAATACATACATATACACATACATTTAATATACACAATAAAAATAAACTTAAAAATAAAAAAAAGGTTTTAAAAATAAAAAAGTGATTAAAAATGGTAAAAAAGACAGGTCAATTGTTAATGATCAGAAGGTGAAACTGACACGCCACAAATGCTCGAACTAATGCCCATTCTCTGTTACGGGTCGAGCTCAAACACAGGAAGATCTTCCTCATTCCTCATGCAACAATTAACCATCAGTCAATTAGAACAATCACTGACGCATTAGCATGAGGAAATGAATAACTCACACTGATTAGCACACAGTTAGATTCTAGCTTAAACACACACATCCTAATACACACACACACACACACCCATCTTTACACGGCCTGATCCTGAACACAAGAGTGGCTCACAAACAGCGGTTACAGCCTCAGCCTCAGCAGGACACACTCAAACATGATCAGCTGGATCCACATCAGTGTCAAATAATAGACGTGACTCACTCAACACAGAAAACACACTGTACAACAGCTTTCTGTGAAATTTGGACAGCCCAAACAGATATTATGAAGACTAACCTAAAAATGTAAAATATAATACAAAACAAATTGAAATATTAAAATATTTAAAATATAACAATAAAATTAAAAAAAATAAAATTAGAATAAAATAGTAATAACTATAATATACATTTAAAAAAATGTATAGGATACAATTAGAATAAATAAAAACATATATCAAACCAAAACAACATTTCTAAAATCAAAAGTAAAATATATAATATATAAAATGCAATATGAAAAAATAAAATAAAAACAAATATTAAAATTTAACTAATATTACAAAAGAAAATCATATGAAATAAAAACATTTTTTAGAAAAGTGCTTCTTTGACTTTCACATAATTGTTTTTCTGTTTCAACAATTAGTGAATTCTTGAGTATGTCTACAGAATGATCAAGAGAGATGCAATCAGACAAACAGAACATGTTTTTAATTTAGCCGGTACAAGTTTATGGTGCATGCCTGTAACATTCTATGTAAAAAAAAATGCCTAATTAATAACTGTCAGTTAAACCCGCATGCAGATGAGTTAATTAACACAAGAGGCCCAGGTCGGCTGCGCTGTCAGGTGTCGAGTGATCCTACCAATATCTGGTGTTCACTGTGGTACTTATGAGAGAGGTGGTTTATATATGATAAATGAACTCGTTTACTCAGAATATGCTGCAGTTTAGACGTCCCACTCCACACAGCACACACCAGTAAACTGTCAACCAGTGACTCTTATCATAACTAGTTCTCCTAACTAGCTGTCAGCTGCATGTCACACTGAATCCTGCACTCTGATTGGCCGACGCCATCAAATATTCATGTGCAAATGAGTTTTCAGTAACACTTTCTAACCGGGCAGCAAACTCAGTTCCTGGAGGGCCGGAGCCCAGCAGAGTTTAGTTCCAGCCCTGCTCTAACACACATACAACGTAGTTTTCAAATAAGCCTGAAGGACATTATTAGTTGAATCAGGTGTGTTTAATTAGAGTTGAATCTAAACTATCGGCTCGCCCTCCAGGAACGAGTTTGGACCGCCATGCTTATAACAAGATCCTGATAGGTGAGAACTTAATTGTAAAACTATACGCATTAATCTTTGTAATATTAGTTTACATAAAATTACAATAAAAATAAAATAAAAAGTGCTCTTTGAAGAAGTATCTTTTGGCCAACATAACAGTGTTAAAAATAAACATTAAAATAAAATAAAATAAAATAAAATAAAATAACTGAAATCAAATGAAAATAAAATAAAAATAAATACTAAAAGAAACTAAAAATTAAACTAAAATAAAATAAAATAAAATAAAATAAAATGTGCGTCTTTAATTACCCAGAATAAATCTTCTGGCCAACATCCCTGAAAAATTAACTTTACAATAAGATCCCATTAGTTGAGCAATACATTTGTAAAAGCATTTATCAATCTTTGTTAATGTTAAAAATACAATTGTTCACTGTTAGTTCTCGTCAGCTCAGTTACATTAAATAAAATTAACAGATACAAATTTTGATGTAGTAGTAACATGGAAATAACCATTAACTGAGATTAATATAAAAAAAAAAAATTCATTGTCAGGTCATGTTAACTAATGCAATGTTAACAAATGGAATCTTGTTTTTCTTGTCACAAAATAAAATAATTGCAATATTTCGGCTCCATTTGTTGATTTTTTTGGTAATTATTTGCTTAATGAGCAGGATAATAAGGCACATTCATTATCGGCCAAAGACACGGATCACCCCGTCCTGCATTATTTTGTGAAAACGCCAATTTTCCGGAACATCATCACTAATAAAACATCCATCTTACTCAATGACCCGTGTGTGTGTGTGTGTGTGTGTGAGAGAGAGAGAGAGAGATAGAGAAATAAGGCCCTGCCCTGTCATAAAGATAAATCACACACTCCACATTATCACACACAAATCCAGTCAACTCACAGTTGTAATGCATAAACGCCAGTCCATTTCTACTCTAGAATGCCTTCAGACAGATTTGTCATTCATTCAGGTGTGTGTCTCTGATCTAATGACCCATAAGGCTCTTGCTAAAGGCATAAATATCATAAGAGAGCGAACAGAAACAAGACACATGAACTGATGGAAACTCACTGCCCGGCCTTGACAGGACTGTATCCCTTCCTCTTAAACATCCTGCGTGCTGCGTCTCCGTCTGTGTGTGGCTCTCCCATCTGTCTTCTGTTATGGCTGTCTGTCACCTGCTGTGGCTCCGCCCACTGAAACAGGTGTGTCTCATTCAGGTGGTTCAGACCGGACGCACCTGTTCCTGCCCTCTGAGTCCCTCCGGCAAACTCTTGCTCTTTTGCACTCTCACCGTCCTCTGGAAATACCGGAACGACTGACGCCCTGCAGACCAGCCAAACATCACCAGAAACAGTGTTCATGTGTCACAGAGCAGGCACAAATGCAGATTTCAATACTTAAACAGATCGTTACAATATGCACTACCATTCAAAATGAACATCATTCAGCAAGGATGCAGTAAATTGATCAAAAGTGACAGTACAGACATTTATAATGCTACAAAGTATTTATATTTCTTTCTTTTTTTGAAAGCAAAGAATCCTGAAAAACTCAATATTTCGAAATATTTATATAAATATTATAAAAATATGTTCAGCATCAGAAATGTTTCTTAAGCAGCAAATCCGCATATTAGAATGATTTCTGAAGGATCTGTGACACTGAAAAGCTCAGCTTTGATCACAGCCAATAAATTACATAGAACGAAAACAATATTTTAAATTGTAAACATTCACACAATTTTGCTGTTTTTACTGTATTTTCCCTCAAATAAATTAGTGAGCAGAACAGACGTCTTTCAAAAGCATTAAATCTTGCACTACCGTACATTAAGTCGCTTTGGATAAAAACGTCTACCAAGTGCATAAATGTAAAAGGTACAACAATGAGAAGTATTGGGTCTGAAATGCTAAAAAAACAGATCTAACATTAAAAATGAAGCGTCAGTAAGTATTGTATGTGTTTGTGTGAACTAGACTTCATACATCCACTAAAATTCACCAAAACACCATTAGATTCAACAACACTAATGAAGAAACGATCCTGCAGCGTCTGCGATCTCGGTTGATAAATATTCATCTGCTCTTACACCTGCATAACAGGTGTGTAAATGCATGAGTGTTTGGTGTGTGGTGGAGCAGGAATGCGGTCTATCCAGTCAGATCAACATTAGAAACACTCTCTCTCTCTGTCGCTGCTCATTTATCATCATCACTCAGAAGACGAGGCATTCAGCCACCCACAAACGACAAACTTACAGTCTGTAGTTAAACCAATCGAGTGTCAGGACAGTAACTCAATGCACTGTGACCTCTGACCCCTGATATGTGCTAGCGTCCCACAGGCAGACGAGACACCTGAGGGATCCATTAAAGCTAAACCTGCTCCGGCACGCATGCAGCGGCGTGTTAGCGTGAGGTTCTCAGCATTAGTGCTGATCTCTAGAGCGTGTTTAGGCCGCAGGGTGTCTAAATGAGAGTTTAGGGCCAAATTAAGTATTTTGTCTGTATATTTAAGGTCATACTCTTTTAGCGCTGCAAAAAATCTGTTTTTCAGTAAATATTTAAGACTCTTGCAATCACGATGCCTTTACTTTAATTTTCTGATCAAAGCTAAGCAATTTTATGCTTGCGCTGAAAATGTACTCGCTCTCAGGTCATCCAAGATGTAGATGAGTTTGTTTCTTCATCAGATTTGGAGAAATTCAGCATATCACTTCCTCACCAATGGATGCTCTGCAGTGAATGGGTGCCATCAGATTGAGAGTCCAAACAGCTGATACAAACATTACAATAATCCACAAGTAATCCACACCTCTCCAGTCCATCAGTTAATGTCTTGAGAAGTGATAGAGGCGGTGTTGAGTAGAACAACAACCCATCCTTAAGATGCTTAACTTTTAAAACCAGGCTAAATCCATATTCCAGAATAATGCTTTTTTCAGTGAAAAAGTTTTCTTGTCTGAATCAGGAGAGAAGTCTGCACAGATCAAGCACCGTTTACAAGCCAAAACAGTCCAAACATCTCTAAAGAAATATGTTGGTGGGTTTTGATGTGAGAGACAACAGGAGATGGACTTTTTCACTGGAGGAAGTGTTAATATGGATTATGGACTATTTTAGCCAGAAACAACTGTTTAAAGTTAAAACATCTTAATGATGGATTTGTTTCTTAGAAACACACAACTTTTCATTTCACAAGACATTAATTGATGGACTGGAGTGGTGTGGATTATTGTGATGTTTTTATCAGCTGTTTGGACTCTCATTCTGACGGCACCCATTCACTGCAGAGCATCCACTGGTGAGGAAGTGATGTAATGCTGCATTTCTCCAAACATGTTCCCATGTAGAAACAAACTCATCTACATCTGGATGGCCTGAAGGTGAGTAAATTATCAGCAAATTAAAATTTTCGGGTGAACTATTCCTTTAAGTTTATTTTTCTAAACGCACTGGCAGATGTTTTTTTAAACATTCATTATTAACTACAGAATGACTGTATCTAAAGTCCTTGAGAGGCGCAATAATTATCACAATATCAACAATCAGAATAAACAAGTCAGTCTAAATGTAGATTGTTTTCAGCTCACTGCATCGATTTAGAATCTATTGAACATTCCAAATGCAGCTGTCCAATCAGAATTTAGAATTTGGAACTATTATTTGAATTTGCTGTTAAATTATTTATTTGACTTGTTTAGAATATAATTTTGCCATTCACTTTTCTTAAAACAAAGACTTGATAATATATGACATGCACATCTGTTATGTTTTAATATGGAAGAAGAGGATTATCCTAGACAGCGTTACTAAATATTTATTTATATTCGATGCATATTAGATTATATTTGTTTTTAACGTTGGACAACATTGAATCTGGATTCAGTCCAGTTATGCATCCACCCTACAAGCAAAACAGGTTGAACACACACACACACACACACACACACACACACAGATGTCTGGTCAGCTATCCTTGTGGGAACTCTCCATAGGCGTAATGGTTTTTCTACTGTACAGACCCTATATTCTATTGCCCTACACCAACCCTACCCCTAAACCTACCCCTCACAGGAAACTTTCTGCATTTTTAGATTTTCAAAAAACTTCATTCTGTATGATTTATAAGCATTTGTACCCATGGGGACCACAATTTATGTCCCCACCGTGACACAAGTCCCCATGACTCTGTGTGTAGTCAGGTTTAAGTCACACACACACACACACACACACACCACCGGCTATGATTAAAATAGAGGTGAGAGGAATAGAATAATGTTCTTGAATCCTTACAAGTTCATACAACAACATTTACAGCCGACAAAGACATGCAGAATGACCTAACATTGGCCCCCAAAAACACACTCAAGAAAAACTATTTATTAAGAACAATGCGTATTGTCGGCGTTCTTTTTTAGTTTGCGCACGAATAAGAAAGAAACAGGATAAAAGGAAAGCCTACAAAAAAGAGAGATGACAGATATTTGCCTTATAGTGAAGCAGCCTGATATTTAATCTGTTAGCAAGACAATTAGTGTATTTTTAAAAATATTTATGAGTAATATCTAGAGAGTTCAGAGGATGTATGTGAGAAATGCAGTACAGATTTAGGAGAGAATTTACATGAGAAAAACAAAGCTAAAATCTGCATCTCTGAAACCACTACAAAACTAATCATCATAGGCTAATAATCGAAGAAAAAACGGATGAAGTGATTATTAAAATGCAGATTGCGAAATGTTTTTTATGACATCCTGTTCTTTATTTACAGCAATTTTGTATTTAACTTATAATTACCAATTATATTTTTCAAAAAGATTGAGGACATGTATTTCGAATTCAAGAGGAAAGGGCAATCGGACAAGTGGGCATTGTAAAGACGCCATACGAATATAAAAAAACCCCACGGGTGTCGCGTGGAAGGACAAAAGTGGATGTGGCAGTGGTCAAGGAAAAGTTGCAAAGGTGTCCGCTCGCTGTGTGAATGACACAGGGAAAGGTGCAGTTGTCTGACAGGGAATGCTTGACCTGTCCGATATGTGTGACATCATGTGTTTATTTGCATATAGTATCTGCAATCCTCCTTGTTTCTGTACGGAAATCACGGCCTTTGTCAAGAACGAGTGGAAATGCGGTTTATTGTTCTCAAGACATACTATTGAAACAGGTGTGTCTCCTTCACACCCTACACAGGCACTTCACACCCTACACAGGCACACATACACACCTAAATACCTGGGTATGGACAAAACACACACACACATACCCACACCCACACCCACACACACACACACATGTCTGGTCAGCTATCCTTGTGGGGACTCTCCATAGGCGTAATGGTTTTTATACTGTACAGACCATATTTTCTATCGCCCTGCACCAACCCTACACCTAAACCTACCCCTTACAGGAAACTTTCTGCATTTTTAGATTTTCAAAAAACTTAATTCTGTATGATTTATAAGCTTTTGCACCCGTGGGGACCACAATTTAGGTCCCCACCGTGACATGAGTCCCCATGAGTCTGTGTGTAGTCAGGTTTAAGATTAAGTTTTTGCTGAAATAGTGGCTATAAGAGAGGTCACGTTTACTATCGTTGCTCTGAATTTCATGGCAAAATCCAGCCGTTTCAATAGTTGAAGTACTAAAATGACTAAAGCTGAAATTAAAATAAAGCTAATAAATATTCAAAAACTAATAACCTACACAAAATTACTTAAATGAAAACTAAAAAAATGTTAAAATACAAGCTAACTCAAAATGTAAATAAATACTATAATAGCATATAAGTAATACTTGAATAACTCTGTTATTGACAGTATTTTCTGATTTATAGAGATTCAAAATCCTTCTGTAAAAAACTTTAACTCTAATGTCAACTAAATGAAACAGGAATGTTGAACCTAAATTTACCCAATGTTCAGATTTATGTTCTGGAAATATATGTGACCCTGGAGCACAAAAGCAGTCATAAGTAGCACGGGTATATTTGTAGCAATAGCCAAAAATACACTGTATGGGTCAAAATTATCAATTTTTCTTTTATGCCAAAAATCATTAGGATATTAAGTAAAGATCATGCTCCATGAAGATATTTTGTAAATTTCCTACCGTAAATATATCAAAACTTCATTTTTGATTGGTAATATGCTTTGCTAAGAACTTCATTTGGAACAACTTTAAAGGTGATTTTCTCCAAATTTAGATTTTTTTGCACCCTCAGATTCCAGATTTTCAAATATCGTCCTATCCTAACAAACCATACATTAGACGAAAATATGTATTCGCTTGCAGGATGAATGTGCAAAAAAACATTTTTCCAAAACTTTTGAAAAAATGAACAACTTAATGACTGCTTTTGTGGTCCAGGGTCGCATATGCAGATTAGTGCATTCTCAATTAGTCAATTCTTCATTTGCATATTTAAATATTAATTTGCATATCGGAAAACTTCGCTTTGTCTAATGGTCTGTGCTTACTCAACTATTTATTAGTTAAATTTGACCCTATTCACTTATTATCTAGTGACTGTAAAATAGCCTACCAAAAAGAAGATTTCCAACTCAAATTGGTTCCTCGTTTTTGCTGTGGTATCGAAATTGAGCATTAACCGTTAAAAAATTATAATTTTGAGAACTGCATATTTTCATTGTCTGAGTGGACATTGATGATTATCCAAGTGTTTGAAGTGATGTACTTGCTATACAAGCTTCAGCGTCTGTCATCTGAGCATCTGCCCTTAACAATGACATTTATGACATTGATCGCTCTCTTCAGCGGCTGGAGCTGTGTGTCGTTCCACACATATTTCTGGCAGTATTTACTCTAGTACAGCGCTGGAAATATGCTCGCCTCGCCCTTCACCTCTGCAGCAGCTCAAACAAAAAACAGTCACGATTCAACAGGAAAGGAAGACCATCACCATTTTCATGATACTTCTTTAAACTCCAGCTTGTCATTATTTCAAAGAAAAAAAAGAAACTATAATTGTACAGTTGTTATCCTATTTGTTGTGCTGCCCTTGATTTTTGCTGATTAAGTAAAACATATTGTATTAAATGTTGAGAATAATAGGTTTGGATGCATTACGATAAATATTTTCTTTTATTACAGCAACATGAATTTTGCAAAGAAAATAATGTCACAAATGCATTAAAAAAATGCAACAACAAAAAAATAGCCTTCTTAAAAAAGGTCTCATTTGTAAACTTAATTACTTAAAATTAACTAACAATGAACAATACACCTCTACAGCATCTAATAACGTTCATTTGTTATTTTCAATACATTTTTAAATCTAAATTTGCATCTGTTAACAGTTAATGCATTGTGAACGAACATGAAAAACTGCTGTAAAATCTTTTAAATAGTTTTAGAGCAACAATAACTAATGATTAATAAATGCAGTAAAATGTACTGCTTATTGCATTAATGCATGAACTAATGTAAACAAATGAAACCTTACTTTAATTGTTTTATTTAGACATTTATTAATAGATTTTTTCCAAATCAAAAGTTGCATCTGTGAATGTTAGTTAATGCACTGAACAACTATTAATAGATGCTGTAAAAGTTTATCATTCATTGTTAGCTCATGAGAGCTTAGTGCGAAGTGTTTTCTTTATATAAAATATGACTTGTGTCTTGTGATGCTAGGGTGAAATTCAGCAGAAAGGTGTGGATCTGAGCTGATGAGTGACACATTCATGCATGAAAGCCTCTTTTAAAAGTGAGGGTTTCGAATCTTTTCAGTCGTGCATGTTGACAGACATCTACTGTAATTTGTAACAAAATAACTGTATTATTTCAATTTTTGAAGAACCAAATAAACTTAATTTATGCTGATTAAACCAATTTACTGCTGTAAAAAATGCAATAAAAAAATAAAGCAACCCATAAAAACTCATACCTATATCTATATTTAGATATATATATCTATATATAAAATTGTGTATATTTTTCTCATTTTCATTTACTTTAACTAAACTTTACAGCAATGTAAAAAAAATACAGTGTTCACAAGTTGGCATAACTAACATTCACAGATACACTTGGATTTTGGAAAAAAAACATTAGTACCATTAAACACATCAAAAAGTACAGTAAATAAAACAGTCCACACACACACACACACACACACACACACATATTTATATATATATATATATGATATAAATTTAATATTTATTTATATTTAAAATTTGTCATTTACTTTTAAAAGGAGAATTAAAATTACACTCAAACATAAAGCCAAGCTTTAAAAGCATAGATTAAAACAATCCAGTATGACAAAATGACAATGACAAAAACTAACTGCCAAAAATTTCCAATTAAAACAAAAACAGAAAATATAAAAAATAAAATCTGATTCAAAATATTAACAAAAACTTATATATATATATATCAGTGAACATTTAAATAATTTTGTGCATTGCAGTCATGAAAATTTGAGAGTAAAATGAGCTTAAATTTGATTAAAATAAAAAAATAAATCAACAAAAATAAAAATTTATGAGCATTACGAGCATTATGTTAGCAGCGCAAAAGGTTGTGGGTTCGATACCCAGGGAACACACATACTGGTAAAAAATGTATAGCGTCTGCTAAATGCATAAATTATTAATCTTAGTTCATGTTAATTCCAACATTTACTAATGCATTATTAAAATCAAAAGTTGTATTTGTTAACATTAATGTACTGTGAATTAACATGAACGACTGTATTTTCATTAACTAACATTAACAAAGATGAATAAATACTGTAATAAATGTATTGTTCATGTTAGTTCATACAAGGTTCAAGATCCTTATTGTAAAGTGTTACCACCAGTATACTTTCTATTAATAGGCCTATAACTTCACAGGCAATAAAATGACCCAAATAAAACCAAAAACAACTCGATTTTGTCATCAGAGTCAACTGAAGGAAGTCAACTGAAGAGTTTCGCCGGAATTCCTAATTAAGCGTCGGAGTAAGAAATAGTTTAAGAGAAGAATCTTCATTTGCATACGTGCACTTGACATGCATACCTGCCATTTCTCGTAAAAAAAACATGCAATTATCTTATTTAATAACAGAGTAGCATTTACGGCATGAGACTCGTCGCTCCTGCTTTACATTGACAAATAAACACAGGAACATGTGCACAATTACTCATGAAAGAGAGGAGCGTGATGCTGAGATCACTCCCCTCCACTAGAGGACTCCACTGATCAATATTCATCACTCCTTATATGATGTAATAAAAGTGTGTCATTTGCATACAAGTAACAATGACACAGTGAACAAACTAATAAACCAGTTAAACTGGAAAAACTCACTGAGAACCATCTTAAAGTCTTCTGTAGTGTTGGATTGTGGGAAATATCAGCATGCACAGTTGCACACTTTGAATAACCACTGAATGTATGATTCTGTTCTCGTTTGAAGTGATATTTGAAACACTTTAATTCAGCTATCCTGAGCTGTGAGTCTCTGTAAAGAGCCAGGCACTAAAACATCTACAATATAAAGACACATATTTGGAAGACATGTGTCATCAGAATTCACGCAGAGTTTCTGCAGGCTTTAAGAAGGCACATTTAAGACCTATTTAAAGGAACGTGATTTGTCATTATGTTCTTTTTTTCAGTGCAAATGTCTAAAGATTCTTAAATCAAGATACATTTGCTCGAGAAACAAAATGACGTATGAAATTGATCACATGAAGTGAGTTTATGATTAAAACAAGAACAAATATCTACTAATGGAGTCTGAAAAAACAACTTAATTCAAAGGGAAAACTAGTTTTCATATTTGTTCGTTTTAAGCATAACATTGGTTCAGTTTCTCAGAAAACTAGACTTCATGTCTACATTTTGCATCTGTATCTTGAATTAAGGATGTTACTTTATGGCCTGCTTTCACAGACGGGTCTTAGACTAAGCCAGGATTAGGCCATAGTTCAATTAGGACATTTAAGTAATTTTTCATAAACGTGCCTTGGAAAACACATTACTGGTGTGCATCTTGAGACAAAACAGAGGCACTGATATATTTTAAGATCAGTCACTGCAAGTTTCTTTCAGTTGAAACAGCTCAGATTTGCATTTTAGTCTAGGACTAGGCTTAAGCCTTGTCTGTGAAAACGGGGGTATGAGTTTAAGACGTTCTGCTCTGATTTGAGAGCTTTAGAATATCTTAATTTCTGTAAGGTGAATAATATTTTTTTTTTAAACTTTTTAAGACCTGCAGAATACCCAAACGTGGATTTCTGAAAGGAAACAGATGCTTTTTGCCCTCATAAAGGTGTAGTTACAGCATCTACCAGCGGGGGCTTAACTAGATCACGTTAACTAACCCATGGCAACCTGTTTGAAATGGCAATTGAAACAAAACATAACACAGACTGCTGTGACAGTACTTATGATGAATCTAAAGCGCTGTGTGTGGAGGACTGACAGAAGCTGTGCCTTCAGAGTCAGTGTGTCTGTGTGTGTGTGTTTCTCTGATCCGGCCTACAGGATTAAACGGGGGAGGAGGCCGTCCTGCCCTCACAATCCTCACATCACAGACATACCCTTCTGACAGTTCAGCAGCTCCATAGATGCTTTGTGTTTGTGGAGATGGGTCTGTGCTGGCTGTGGAGGCACCGGGTGAGCGCTTTACTGCTGATGTTAGCGCTCTTACTGCTCCTCACGCTCCTGGCCACACACTCACTACAGACCAACAGGTGAGAGACTTTAGCTAGTAGAATACTAAACTAGACATGTTTACTTTTGCATTTGGCAGGTGCTTTTATCCAAAGCAACTTCAAGGATTCGAACCCATGATCCTGGCGTCAATAGAGTGTCAGGTTGATGGTTAATTAAAACTAAAACAACAATTTTGTTACTTGAAAAGATCAACCTTTTAACTGAAATCAATAAAATAGAGAACCACTTACTTTTTCATTGTAGTTTGTAACTTTATTACTATAGACAATTAATACAACAAAATTACTAGGAACCTTATACAATTTAAAAAAAAAAATATACAAACATAAAACCAATTGCTAAAACTGAACTAAAATTAACAAGAAAACAAGGGGAAATATAAAAATGCATTCAAAATATTAATAAAAACCATAATAGTTTCCTTATCCTATACACATTTGGCAGATGCATTTTCCAAAGTGACTTTCAATGCTTAGAGTTAACTCAAACTTGAATCATAAATCATTAACGGAATAAAATAAATAACTATCTATATATAGCATACAAAAAAAAACTTTTTTTTTACGCTAGTTGCAAAACGCCGCGTTTCTCATTTAGTTAACTTGTAGAACATATATTATTATAGTTTATAATAGTTTTATATATGTAACGGAGGCCAGCGAGTAGGTGCTGTGCAGGTAAACACATGCAGACTTTAGCCTCCTTGTTAGTGCGTCCACCTCCCATGCCCAGGTTTGAGACCCACTCGGAACAAGAACGAGGTTTGGCGCTGAGGACCCGGGAGAGAGGGGTTACACTGGTGCCGTGACCCAGATGGGAGTGAGGCTTAGGGGGGTGAGTGTAACGGAGGCCAGCAAGTAGGTGACTTGCCACTAGAGGCTGCAGACTTTAGCCTCCTTGTTAGTGCGTCCGCCTCCCATGTCGGAGACCCAGGCTCGAGACCCAGTCGGAACAAGGTGTGGCAGTGAGGACCTGGGAGAGAGGGGTTACATACAGTATTGAAAACTATTATAGTTTCTCAATGATAAACACTGAAGGTTAAAACAGACAGCTATCTAAGAACTATTTCAACGTAGATCTAGACCAAATTATATTTAATTAAAATTAGGTTTGTAGGTTGTTTAAATGGTTTTCTCAACACAAGGTGCACATCATGTGGTATGGTTTCCTTTGGTTGATGCAAAAGCTGTTTTCTGAATTGAGGTGTTCACTAGGAAACCACACTGGAAAGTTCACCACAAAACGGGTCATTTGGACTTTTGTGTTAAATGCTTATGATGACATTTAATTGTGTGTTAGTTGCTCACTGAAGTCAATTTCTGCTGAGAAAACTAACATTCCTTATATCTGTTGTATCCCTTATATCTGTATGCAAGTGCACTTAACACGCTTATGCATGTAATGCACGTTTGTGCTTTCTATTGTTGGTGCTTTCTGAGTCATCATATAAACAGTTTCTGCTAATACTCATGTCAGTGATGCAATTTAATATGGTTCAAAGAAAAGACTAGAAAGAAAGAAATCTGGTCAGCTGACAGAGGAGAAGGCGTCTAACCTGAAGTTTCCTCTACAGAACCTATGAACTGAGACCTACAGCAGACAGAAGGAACCAGAGAAGAGCTGCTGAGAAACACACGTCACCACTCACTCCAAACACACACCAACCGCCCAAACACACACCGACAGCCAGAGCCGAGTGGCAGAGAGCACATCCACCCATGGTCTTCCTGAAAACACACCGGACTGGCAGCAGCACCGTGCAGAACATCCTGTTTCGACTCGGGGAATGAGAGGGCGCCACTTTTGCCTTTCCCTCCCGCACGTACCAGTTTAACTACCCAGACAGGTAAAATGAGCACAATGCATAATGCACATCACGTTTCCAACAATGTTTCAGTTTAATTACATGTTAGTCAGAGTACTCAGGTCTGCATTACCTGTTCCCATTCATCTCAGAGGCGGTTTGGTGCAGGATCTTCTGGAAGTGCATGACCTTCTGCTGCCGTCTTTGGTCCCAGGCAGCTGCAAACTCTTCACTAAATAATATTCTGGGTCAAAGACAACAGGAGGAGAAAAATATGAGTCTATTTTACCATGGTGCTAACTGGACCATGTTGATCAATCTAGGGGACCAAATGAAAATTTAAGAAAAGATAAATCCATAAAAGCCTCCAAAACACAACTATAATACAATGAAATACTTACAGGGCCCATAACGATGTCCTCTGGGGGGGCTGCGATTGCAAACAATTGAGTTACTCCCATGCTAATCAGTCTTAATGATATTCATCATTTAGCTACCCATGCTAGGTCACCAAAATACGATCGTAAACAAACGCCAATGGATTGCCCCAAAATTGACCTTAAAAAACACTGCCTATAAAAACATTTTACTACACTGAAAAAAGGTACAAAAGTTGTCAATGGGGCGATACCCTACTAAATGGCACACTTTATGAGTAAATTAAAGTACAGTGTAACTTTTTTGAAAGGGTACTGCTACAGTGACAGTTTTTGTACCTTTTCCGAGAGTGTAGGGTGGATGGATGAAGTCATTCAGTCAGACATTAACAATGTATTCTTGAGCTCCCTCTTCAGACCATTAAACACCTAATGAGCTTTAATCCAAACAAGTTCTTCACTCTCACTCTCTCTCGGTCTCAGATTCAGAGCGGCATTTGTGGACGAGCTGCCTGAGGGTTCATCTCAGTTCAATTTGCTTTGCAGTCATATGCGTTTGGACCTGAGGGAGGTGAGGAAGGTTATGAGGAAGGTTATGCCCCAGAACACGGTCTTCATCACGCTGTTGCGAGACCTGATCAAGATCTTCGTGTTGGTCTTCGGGTACTACACCTCCATCATCCCAGCGTTCTTCAGTGCGCACTGAGCCACCGCCAGCAAAGGCAAATCTGCACTCTCCGTGTTCCTGGACTCTCCAGAAACCTTCTGGGACCCGAAGGAACCTGGGAATGGTCTTGCCAAGAACCCAATGAGCTTTGACATGGGGCTCAACAACCAGAAGTGGAACGGCTCCTGGCCGGAGGACTTGGCTCAGCTGGAGGAAGCGTTTCACTTGGTGATGATCGCAGAGCACTTTGACGAGTCCCTGGTTCTCCTGGGAGCTCTTCTCGGACTGGAGCACACGGATGTGGCTTACCTTCGGCTTAACGCTCGCGCTGGCAACTGTGTGATGGAGCTGGACGAGAACATGCGGGAGAAAGTGCGATCATGGAACATGCTGGACACACTGCTGTACGACTTCTTTGTGCAGGTGTTCTGGGAGAAGGCGGCTCAGTTCGGGTTGGAGAGGTTGAAAGCGGAGGCGGCGCGGCTCAGGGCCTCTACAGAGAAAATACAACAGAAATGCATGTCCAGGGCTGAGGTGCCTCCGGGAGAGCTGGAGGACTTGCTCCGCCCATGGCAGACGGAGACGGCCACTATCATGGGATACGAGGTGCGAGGGAACCTGTCGCTGCAGGATCAGGGGTTTTGTGTTCGGATGATGCTTCCCGAGCTTCAGTATCACTCGCACTTGTACTTCAAGCAGTACGGTAGAGATATGAGAGCCGCTCCAGCTGACTGAAACCTGAAATGGACCTAGTGGGACTCACAAGAGTCGAAGGCCTGATCTTGACCAAAGGGACTCTTGACAGAACAAGTCTGGTGGAAGACTGCACCATCTAAAAACAAGCCTGAATAAAACAGGAGAGAAACACTCCTTCCCCGAAAGTTGGTCTACATCAGTGGTTCCCATCCCATGTCCTGTAGAACCCCAAACAGCACACATTTTGTATGTTTCTCTCATCTGACCCACCCATTTCAGGTCTTGGAGTCTGTACTAACAAACTGATGAGTTGAATCATGGATGTTTGATTAGGACAGTGGTGTTCAATCCTGCTCCTGGAGGCCAATGTCCTGCAGAGTTTAGCTGCAACCAGTTCTAACACATCTGCCTGGAAGTTTCTACTGAGCCTGAAGACCTTGATTAGCTGGTTCAGATGTGTTTTATTAGGGTTGGAGCTAAAACTCTGCAGGACACCGGCCCTCCAAGACAGGATTAACAACCCGTGGATTAGGGCAACAAACAAAAGTTGAGGAACTCCAACACATGAAACTGATGGAGAAATATATCAACTTGCGTTTGCACAAAGATCTGCACTGTGGTAATTATTTGTTATCTGTACAACACTTTTGGTACTTTCAGACATAGTCTTTGCTGTAAACCAGTGTCCAATTCTGCTCCTGAAGGGTCACTTTCCTGCAGAGGATATGCTGCCTTCACATGTTATTGGAAATTTCCTACTGCCCAATTTTTTAATTAGAATTTTTTTTTTTTTCCATTTTAGTGCTTTGTTGTTGGGAAGAATAGGAATCATGGAGGACATCAGGTTTGTTCTTGCCTATTTCTTGGGAAAATCTTATTAAGGCTAAAACATTTTGAAGATATTTAATCAAGAACCAATGGATTTTGAATAAAATGTAGCATCCCATTCGTTGACAACCATATAACCGTCGCCACGCTATTCTATACATTTACCGCACTAGATCATAGACTATAAAAAAAGATAGATGACGCGTCTTCTATTCCTTCCATTATAGAAAAGTGAAGCCAAAGCATCTCAGTATGGCCGCTGCCATCTTGAGTAAATGACGTAATTTGGAGCCAGTCTGCGCAGTAGAGATTTGTTTGGAGCCAGAGTCTGCACAGTAGTGTCGTGAGGTGGAGCCGCGGTATCAAACTCCCACAGACCCAATCAACCATAACGACACGCCCCGTTTTTATAGCATCAAATTACTAGCTAAAATCAAACTTATCATAAAAATGAACAATTGAACATATATCAGCGTGATAACAATTATCTTAAATTACCAAAACCATCTTTCGGAAAATTGTATTGGAAGTGTAATAAATGTTTTTATTTTGACTCGAGTCCCATTCGTTTACATGAAGAGGGTGGGGTTTATGACATTTACTGCAGCCAGCCACCAGGGGGTGATCAAAGAGCCCGCAGCTTCACTTTTCATGGCGTGTGAGGCACACCCGCACTAGATAGTCATCTTGCTGACGATTCTGAGATCTCAGTCAAGTACTATATATAAATAGTTCAGTCTTTTTGCATGCTTAAAGTTCATGGTTTGGAAAGTCAAGTATCAAAATTATCTACAAGTTTCCCAGACGTGAATACAACTTAAGAGGCCGGTCATGTCCAATTTGCGACATGACTTTGGAGACCCCAGAGGGTTCAAGAGGGAATTGCAGGGGGTAAATCATGAATAAATAAATAAAGGGGTAAAAAAAAGAAACGCATACATTTTATTATTATTTTTGTTAATAAAAGGCTTGTTCACAATAATACCAGGTTGTATTAAGAAATAAAATGAATTTTGAATGGATACTGATAATTGATATTGATTGTCATCAGAAGTTGCTTGTGTTAACAGCAGATTTGTTGCTTAACCAGAGAAGTTAAACTGGTCTGTTAAGTTAAACAAAGATGTCTAATTTTCGCTACATTAAAAAAAAAAAAACTGAAAACTCTTAGAATCAACTCTTAGAATAAAGAGAATACAGGAAATGAAACACCTCAAAAGCACTGATAATGAAAACGCATGTCATAAGAATTTGGGTAGAAATGTGCGTAACTAACATTAAAATCAGAACACAACACCAAAAAAAATAAAAATAAATGTGACCCAGACCGGTTTTACTTTATCTCTGAAACATCCACATTTTAGGGAAAAGCTTTCTGTTTATACAGTAGTTAGTCAAACAGCAAAACACATAAACAGAGACTAAATCACAGTTTACAGCAGCCAAATCACATGTTGGCCTGTCAAAGAGTAACGTCAGCAGCTCTCGTCTGCTGTCATTAGCATCACACCAAACACAGCCACACTAATCTGCTTAGCCACCTGCTCCCCGAACTCTTCACATCCTCCTGTATGGTGCGTTTACACATGACAACTACAGAAAAACAAGAAAATAACAGCAGCAGTCTGTAAAAACTCACGTTTCACGTTTTGGACACACAAAATAGTCCAGCTCTCCTTGACATGCCAGTGAGTGTGGCAATCTTGATCACATGACTCAAATTGGAGGAAGTACTGGATAATCCAAACAGGAAATAAAGTGTGTGCATCACAGGAGCACAAATTCATCCAAACAGCTTTTCTTTTTGATTCGGCCCAGTCGGTCTTTGGTCTTTATATGAGTGACTGAGTCTGACGTACAGCTTCTCTCTGCGTTATTGTGACCCTCCACAAATGTGAAGATGGGGTACTTTTCCTCCGATGATGTCAGAGCCTGTCCACCAAATCAAAAACAGAGATACCGATATCGCAGGATTTCGGACGTATAATCTGAAAGGCCGATAAACTACTAACCTCAGTGACGTCTGAGCACAGAGTCTGGAAATCCCCCCTGCTGGCGGCGTAGAAACCCACCGTACAGCTCGGGTCCATGCGGTTAAACGGCATCTTCCTGACAGTTTTACAGTGAAACGACTGCATCGAGACAGACAAACACAGAGACATTATTCAATTCAGTTTATTTGTAGAGCGCTTTTAACAATGCATATTGTTTCAAAGCAGCTTCACAGAAAATGCTACATTTCAATGTTACAATCAGAATTATGATAATATAAACTTACAATATATACTATTACAGTTTTTATTCATATATAAATATATATAAAATATTTAAAAAGTGTTTGTAATTTTGTCCCTCTTTTTTTTTTTTTCATTAGTGTCTGTTTAAAAAAAAAGTGTATGTATAGGTTTCTTAATGTTTATTTCAGCAAATATTCCTTATTTTAATGAAAATAAATGTTGCCTAGCTAAAATCAAATCATCAAAAAGAAAATTATTTTTAATTAATAAAATTATTTGATTTTAGTTAACAATCATCCTGTATTCAAAAAGTGGAGGCATTAATATACTTTTATAGTTTTGATTAGGGATGCATCGATCTCACTTTTTCCAGTACTCGCCCGAATACCGATACTTTTATTTTTGGTACTTGCCAATACAGAGTACCGATACCAATATTTTTTATTGCATTTGTACATTTTTTAAATATTGGGTACAGAAACCAAAAGGGTATGTATAATGTTAGTTGGTTAACTTTATTTATCAAATAGATACAGTCAAACCTAAATTTATTCAGACACCTTCAGCATTTCTCACATTATCTTATCACAGTTTATTTTAGAAAATGGTAATAAAATATGACAAGTACTTAAGAGTTAAACTGTGTCAGAACAAATCATCTTGATAATGTTAGATAACTTTGATAGAAAGGTATTTAATGGATTACAATCAACCAAAAATTCTGACATCTGTTAGTATGACAGTATTTACACAATTATCAATACTTAGTCGGGCAACCCTTAGCCTTAATGACAGCCTGTAGTCTCCTGGGCATGCTGTCACCCAGCTTCATGCAAACCTGAACTTCAATTTTTATTTCCCAGACTCGGTCTTAATAATTTTTGGACCCACTGTACTGTGCGGGTTAGCTGTGTAGTCCACTGTATCATGATATAGTCGAGTTTACTTTTTTTTTGCTATCCTCACTTACATAAATTAACTATAGTTTCCTGCACCCACTAGTAAAAATATATAAAAAATTATATCTGGTCTGAATAATTTTTGGTTTGACTGTATATCCTTCGGTTATTTTCACACTTTATTATGCCCATTAAAATGTATTTTACAAGTTTTTGTTACTTTCACTGTTAATTTTTTTGCTCTATGGTACATCATCTTTAATTTAATAGCATTATAGCAGCGGCTTAGTACTGTAATCACGCGCTTTGCTGTAATAATGCAGTGAACCACTCGTTATAAATCTCCTAACTGTGATATTTTCAGAAATAGAAGTCGCGTTTTTTCATCTGAAACGTGCTGCGATTTATATTCCAATCCACTCATATAATGCAGAAACACTCAAGCAAGCAAAACACACGCAACGCGTGCACGTATTTGTACTGATGCAGAATGAGAGGACAGTAGTACAGCCTAGCGCATTTCACACAGGCTAGATTCACTTTCGCCTGAAAGTCGTGTATGCCTAAGGTTGAAAATAAATTGTTTATAGTGAATGCCCCTATGAATGGTTTTATTTTTACGATTTCATTTTAATCCAAATGATGCGTGTGCTAAGTGAGTGAACATCAAAGATCACACAACAGAATTGCGCGTGCACTCGTTCTCTCTCTCTCTCTCCCTACCGTTAAGTAACTTGTGCATTGTTTTACTTACTTGTTTTTTGACATATCCGACCGAACTACAAACTTTCCAGTGATGTCTGTGAGAAAGGTATATTCACTCTCACATCTGCGCCGCCGCGTGCTCAATCCACTCAGTGTGCTTTGTTTATCAGCTCGCACACACCAGGTATACAGGCCTTAATACTGAATTTTTAACATTATATTCATTGCATACATCTACTTCGTAGTAGACATCCTTATTCCATTCTGCTGTCTGTTGTTCTGTTGTTGGTGTTTCTTTGTCTGAATATGGCGCTTATCACATGCTGTGTGGCATCGGCATTTGGTATCGAGGCATTTTAACGAGTACGAGTACAAGAGACCAGTATCGGGCCCGATACCAGTATCGGTATCGGTGCATCCCTATTTTTGATACTACTTTGAATCAGTTTTTATTGTATAGTTTAAAATTAATTAAAATAACTATATAGAAGACGTCAAACAGAACCATTAAAATACAACTACAGTTTTATTTTCAGTTTATATTTTTTATTTCCTGTTTCGATTTCATTTTTTTTACTTTAATTTTAGATTTTAATTTTGTACTGTTTTTTGCCATTTTATTAGCTTTTTTTTAAAAAAAATTTATGTGTACAGTTTTTATTAAGTATTCGTTCATTTTTTGTTTTAGCCATTTTAGTCCTTTAACTTAAACAAAAAAATACTAATTTCAACTATTTTCAATTAAAAAAAAAAAGTTTTTAATCATTTTAGTTTACTATAATAACCCTGTAAAAGAGAAACAGAGGTGTTTAGCAGTATTTTCAAGTTGCTCTTTTTCATACAATGAAAGCAGATGTCTAAAAAGGAAAAAAAAGCATCATAAAAATATGCACAAGTACAGTTTTTAGTCTTTTTTTTTTTCCAAACTTAGTCCCTAGTCGCTGTATGAATGACATTATGAGGAGGAACAAATTGGTTTTCAGGCAAACTATCCCTTTAAATATCAGCTCACCTCTAAAGGGAAGTTGTCTTGGTGGACGTCTACCGTAGTTTGACAGTAATGAGGATCCAAATAGATCAGATGATCATCTGCATTACGAAACACAGAAAACAACAATCACACAGATGATGAGTGATTCGTTACACACACAACACACACACCCACACACACAACACACACACGTACGTTTACTCACCCTGGCATCCCCGAAAAAAGCGATTGTTTGGGTTCCCTCCGATGAGTCCCATGCAGGACTGCAGCTCCAGCAACCTCTGCATAAACAGCGAGAGAACCCTAGCTCAGCGAGACCTCACATTCATCACTTCACATAGTGGTGTGTGTGGTTGTGGGTGTGTGTGTGTGTGTGTGTTGTAACACACCTTGACACATCGGGTGTAAGCCAGATTCAACACTTCAGACCCCAAACGCACAGGCACCAGCAGAACCAGCGACTTCCAGCCAGACCTACACCTCGCTGAGAGATCCGTACGGGACGTCCCGCACAGGTTTAACACATCTCCAACGTACACTACAGCCAAACACAGAGATTTAGAGTTGAGGTGTTACAGTCTGTACACAAATGAACCAAGACTTGTGCCAAACTGCAGGTAATGAGACACTGCTGGTAATTTCCTGCTAAAATAAAGACCGTGTCCAGATGAGCGCAGAACAGGGCTTTCTAAAACAGACCAGGATTCATTGCTAAATCATGACAGACTGACCTGTGCAATCCTGCGCCACGTACACTGCCAGATCGGACACCTCGGACGCTGCCACAGCCTTCCTGAAACACACAAACAAACGTTTACCCTCAACTATCACTGAAAGGATTCATTATTTACATGCAATTTAATATATAATATGAAAATTAATTAATCTTTTCTCATGCTGAATATGACATTATTGAAATGCATAAATGGCAGCAATACACCATTTATGGCTGTGCATTACAGTGATTTTATCTAAAAATACTAAAAACATTTACATTATTTGAAATAAACATTAACAGAAATAAAGTATGATCTTAACGTTTATTTAAAAATATTAACAAACAGAGAAAATGTCAAATTTAATTACTAACACTACAACTGAAATAAAAATAAATAAAAACTAAAGAGACATTAAAAATTATAAAAATGACCAAAACACAACAAAAACTTTGCTAAAACTTTAACTAAAATTAAACAGTAAAATATAAACAAACCGCAATAAAAAATGATTAAAATCTAAATAGACATATTTAAATAAATAAATAAAAATAAACTAAAACAATAGTTGCTAAAACTTTAACTAAAATTAAAATGAAAAATATAAAAACAAAAACTAATTAGTATAAATTCTAAATAGATCAATTTAAAATAAATAAATTAAAAAAAAACCAAAACAGTTGCTAAAATTTGACTAAATTAAACTAAAATGAATGCCCACGAATAAAACAAAAAAACTAATGAATATGTCATCAAACCTAACTAAATGCTTTAAAATACCACAAACTCAAATTAAATTGAAAAAAAATATAAGAAATATAAAGAATACAAATAAATAAACAATAAACAGACAATAAAAAAAAAACACGAAAATTGCGAAAATTTAACTTGAAACTTAAATTGTCGGAAAACAATATAAAATAAAAAAACATTAACAATATTAATTAGATAAGATAGATAGTAGTATGATACTAACAATAACACTGAGGAAATATAAGTACCTGCATCGTGTCTCTGTATTTAACTTCACTAAAATAAAATATTAAAACTAAAATTAACACTGGAAATTAATTAGTCACTAAATACCTGCCATTTTTAACAAAAACAAAATCAATAAAAAGTAAATGGATCAGGTAGCAATCAATGTCAGGTCTATTAAACGTTTGGGACATTATAAAGAATTCATTGTGGGCGCAGGCGGTGGAGAAATGGCTTCAAATCTGGCTCATCCAATCACATTCATATTTCCTCACTTTATGCATGTGGCAGATGTGTTCCCAGATCAGTTCATGTATTCCCCAGGAATCAATCGCAGTGTATCCATCACTTACTGCAGTATGTGGGCCACGATGGCCGGTCCGTACCAGTCGCCCGCCCTCTTCCCAGAGGCCCGGCCCAACTCCACCAGCCGGTGCAGACCGAACGGGGCGGAGGACAGATCGCCGAACCAGGACACGGTCCTCCTGTGAGTCCGCTCCTCCTGAGCCTCGCAGTCTAACGTGGTTCCCAGACTGCGTCTGCGAGGTTTTCCCGAGTCACGCCGGCTCTCTCTGAGGGAATCGTCCAGCACCTCCAGGTCATCTTTGGTCTGATGATACGTCGCAGGCCACGTCCAGCCTGAAGAGAGGAATGGCATGCTTACTTTTGTACATAATATACTGTGCAAGTCTATTACTATTTAAAATAACAGTTTTTATATTTAAATATATTTTAAAATATAATATATTCATGTGCTGGCAGTGGAATATTCATGCATCGTTACTCCAGTTTCAGCGGTCCATGCCTACATCAGAAATTCATTATAATATGCTGATGGGAATGTGATTTAAATATGAAATTTACAAATATACGGAAAAACTATAGCAAAACAATTGTTGTGATAATAAAAACAAAAGATAGGTTATTTAACACATTTATGGAGAAATTTATTTAAAATATATCATTATATGAATTTTTTACACATTTAAAAGGTCAGATGAATATAATTTAATCCCATATTAAAACGTGTGTTTTAAGAATGTGGACAAATTTTATTCCGGTCAAAAATTGGTTATATCTCTTTAAAAAAAAAAATTGCTTTTTTTTAAATTAAAAAAGAAATAAATAAACTACATGTTACTCTTTTTAAACCTTTAAAAAGAAAATAATAACTAACAATATAATGGTTATATCTCTTTTATTTTTTTTCTATAAAAAATCGGGGGGGGGGGGGGGAAGGGAACAAAAAACATTAAATAAGTGCGTAATTTTTCCATCAGGCCTCAACCAAATTTTTTAGTTTTTGACCAGATATAATTAATTTTATTATTAACCTTTTATTTTTAACACAATGTTACTCAATTTTTCGCGTCAAAACTGGTTTATCTCTTAAAAAAAATGTTTGAAATAAGAAATAAATAAATAAAATAAATGGTTCTCTCTTTAAACATCTTATAAATAAATAAATAAAGGTTATATATCTTTTAAAAATGTTTAAAAATCGGGAAAAAAAATAAAATAAATTAAATGTGTATTTTCACAGTCTAACCACATTTTTGAAGTTGAGAGTTTTTGCCAGACTATTAATTTTCAAAAAAAAAAATTCTTTAACCAATTATTTATTTATCTATTATTTTTTATTTTTTACAAAAATTTATACCAATTTTCTGGCGTCAAAAATGGTTATATCTTTTGTCCTGATGTACATACATTTTCGATTTTCAATGTTTAGTCAGACCAATATTAATTAATCGCATACTAAAACATATAAAACTTTCTGAACTTTAAGAATGTCTTACAGGTTAAAAATGTCTGAATGTTAAGGATTTTGATCATGCAGTGTGTTTGTACCCGCAGGCATCGTGTGCAGCATTAGTCCGTGAGCTAACAGCATCTGTGCGCTGCGGAGCATGCAGCCCCATCCCGCGTCAGACGTGAGCGCCGAGCCGTCCAGCGGAGGGAAACCTCTCCTGTAGGTCATCCACAGCAGAGAGGAGAACGCCTGCCGAAAACTCTCCCGCTCTCCTGAGAGAAAACACACGCTTACAGTGAAACCACGACACTCACATGCAGGCATGACCGTCCTGTCCTGCTTACCGCTGTAGCTCAGCTGATAGGACTGTCCCAGCAGACACACGGGACTGCTCTTACTGAGACGCGGCTTGCCCTTCAGAGACCAGCCTGAGGAGAAACAGAGATGTGTGAGGATGACGGATGCATATCGAGTCAGGCAAGAGAAAAATGTGTGCGGTGGAGCCCGACTTCAAAATCTGGGTTTAGCGGCAAGAGGTTGTTAGTGAGAGGGGAAGGTAAAGGTCAACAACAGCACTGCAATTACAGCTTTTGATCTACCAATATAGACTACCAGTTAAGAGTGTGGAAAGACAAAGCCATACTTAAAACCGTCTGAAAGGACACATTAACTTGATCAAAAGTGACAGTAAAGACAAAAAAAAAATCTATCACAGTTTAGAACAAATAATGAAGCAGCCACAAAAATAAAATAAAAAACAATGAAAAAAAGCAGTGTTTTTATGAAAACTGCTCCACATACCTCCATATCTGAGGTTATTCCACACTGAAATGAGTTTGGTTTTGAGTTTGGCCTTGTCTTTTGACTCCTGGACGTGTCCGTCGACTTCCAGCAGGCCCGGGTTCGACAGGTTGACCATCTCAAACGACGCGAGCTCATCTGTGGGCTCCATCCCGCTGTCGAACTCATCACTCACATCCATGACCGGCGGGATACTGTTGCCATGACGTCCAGAGACTCTGAATCCCTGCTGTCCAATCAGAGGAGGGATGCGAGCCGCTCTGTCTCTTCTGAACGCTACAGGTGCCGGTGATGCTGTGGGACAGTGAAATAAAGGTTAATGTGTCACCAGAGCTCTTTAGAGGGAAATACTGAGCCATGTGACTGAAAGAATCTTACAAATGTGTCAAAGCAAATGTTAATGTTCCAAACTCCTATCAAAGATCCTACAATAATACAAGCGTTTAGATAACTATTGTGTGCTTATGCACTAAAATACACATGATTCCGGTGTATGTGCCCTTTAAAGACGTCCCTGTGGCACTACTAACTGGATATTATGGTACTGTGAGATTTACCATGGTAACGTTACTCAATGTAACGTACATGGCGGCTCAGAGTAGTACTTAAATAAAGAATACTGTGATGGTACCATGGTACCATGTTCAAATGTACAATATCTCATTATTATTTGTGAGGATTCTAGTGAATTTCAGCTGTGAGAGTGACTTTATAAGTTTGTTATTGACTGAGGTTTGTTGAGTTGATGCGGAAATCACGTTTATTCGCCTTTCGGATAAACAGACGGGTCACATCCAGTCACGAATGCGACTATATTTTTATTAGGTGGTAAAAAAAACTTACCTTAAAAGCTGTTTTAACTGTCATGTCGTTGTGAATATCGCAGGATTTCAGCTGGAAACTTTCCGCAGTACAAACGTACCGCGACGCCGCCGCCTGACTGTAACTCCGCCCCTTCCCTCTTTTACTCGGCAACAAAGCTCGTATCTGTCCTCTGATTGGCTGTCTGGTTCCTCAGCGCTCTCTGATTGGTCAACTGACTGACTAAGTAGGGGCAGATCTCTGAAAGTACTGAATGAGTATGGCAAGCTGTTTTAACTTTTACTGTTTGAAACGTACTAGTAACTATTTTCATGCTACTAGTACTTGTTTTAAATTTTTTTTTTTTTAGATATTAGTATCTATTCCATTAGGTACTAGTATTTATTCGTTAGCTGCTAGTGTACTTCTTAGGCAAAGTATTTATTGATCAAATACTAGTACTTATTTATTAGATACTAGTATTTATTTATTAGATACTAGTACTTATTCATTAGATACTCATACCTATTAAATAGATATAGTACTTATTGATTAGCTTCTAGTACTTATTCCACATGTTGCTAGCAAGATTTGTAATTGAACTATAGTGACCATTCTGACTAGTCATAATATAAGATGAGTAAAGAGCAGTTGCGACTAGCAAGATAAGAAACTTTCACAATCGCATTTTATCACGTTTCAGCGTTTTTCACTGCTCTGTTGTGATTTATGAAATATTTCACTGTACAGTTTTAGCCAGTAAACCCTTTTTTGAGTCCTTAACATCACTAATGTGATTTATGAAACATTTCACTGTACAGATTTGGTCAATTAACCCTTTCCTGACTCCTTCGCTATTTGATTTGTGAAAAACTCTAATAGTTAGTCGGGGTTTGAACGACTTCTGATTTTTTGAAGTCGAATTTCATGTGATGAAAGTCGAGTCGAAGTCGACTAGTCGCTGATGACGTCATTAATGAACAAATAAGTCTGGGGCTGTGACAAACACCTTGCACACAGCTATGGCATATGACACAGCGGCCACACGGCTGCTGTTGTACAATAACAGCTTTTTATCAGTATTTTGTCTTGGGTCGTTCTATTTCCACGATTTCTGTGTTCTACATCGATACGATAAAGGAGACACCGTCAAGATACATAATATGAATGCATTCGTGAGAGCATTGCGTGTGGAATTAATTCTAACCTGGCAACGGTCTATCTACTAGTAGTGAAAGCTGTGGAATGCGTTATTAAGAAAGCTATGCTTTAATTTCAGTTTCCTAGCATTTATTGAGACTAACAGAACAGTGTTGACAACATTCCGCGCTGAGGATTCTGCGTGCCGCTGATGTAGCGCTACGTCTGGAGGCATGTGTGTGCTTTTACAGTGCAGCAGTGCATTAGATTAGAATGGCGATTAATTTACCTGTACAATAAGCTTGCATTCTCCCATTCAATTTCGAGCATACAGATGGTATATCACATGTCTTGTGGAGCGCTTTAGAAGTATGCATTTATTTGTCATTTTAACTTTTTGGAAACTGAGCGTAAATGTGGAATTCCTTCAAAGTTTTCTTATCTTGTTGCGCCCTCTATAGGACCAGCAACTAGTCGACGTCAAGCTTAAAGCGTCATGGCAGAGCATTGAAGTCGACTAGTTGATTAGTCGGTGCAACCCCTATAGTATAGTATGTTTTGGTCCTCCAATTACCCTAAAACATGGTGACAGATACCAAGTGAACACACACTCACACAGTCAGGCCGTGTCAAAGCTATAATAAATCAATCAATAAACACATAAAACACCCAACTGTAACACAGTCTTTCATCACAGGACCTCTAAAGTTCTGCTCTTGTCACATATAAAGAAATACTATACTGCAGACAGACAGGGGAGAGAGAGATTGACATGGTTCAACTGCAGTGTCACTAATGTCAATCAACTCAGAACAATAAAATAAAAACACATGCCAAATATAAGACATTGGTGGAGTTAGCAAATGCAATTTAGCACAAGCAGGTCTGGAGCAAAGGTATTGTCTGAACATTAAATTGAAGCATAAAACAGAAAATAAAACATAAGGCATTCCTATTGTTATTTGACACTCGCCTTGAAAAGAATCACAGAATGACACAGCCGCTTGTTTTAATTTTCAGTTTTACAACTTCTTGTTGCAGCTCTTTTATTTCTTCTCCTTTCTGCTCTTTCAGGTGTTGATAGAGTTTTTCCAGCAATTCTTGTTGTTGTTGACGTTCATCCAGCATCTGTTGGAGCTCCTGGACATGCTGCTCTTTTCCTGTTCTGAAATCATTAAATTCTTCTGCTTGTTTTCTGGCTTCATCTTCATGTTTCTTCTTTATGACTTTTATTTCCTCTTCATGCTTCTGTTTAATTTCATCTCTCTCTTTCTCTTCTCTTTCTTTTCTCTCCTTCTCCTCTCTTTCTCTTTTCTTGATCTCTTCTTCTTGCTCTTGTTTCAGATCTTCAATCATTTTCTTCCATCTCTTTCTCTCTTCTTCTCGTCTCTCATCATCATCTTGTTTTCTTCTCTCCCACTGCTCTTTTCTTTCTCGTTCCAGTTGTTCATAATGTCTTTTAATTTCATATCTCTTTCCCTCATATTCTCTCTCTTTTTCTTCTCTCTCTCTTCTCTGTTTCTGTCTCTCCTCCTCTATCTTCTGTCTTTCTTCTTCTCTCTCTCTTTCAAATCTCTTTCTCATTTTCTCCAGTTCTTCTTGTTTTTCTCTCAGTTGTTCCTCGTGTTTCTCTTTTCTCTTTCTTTCCTCTTCCTCGCGTTCTCTCATCTGTCGTTTCTTTTCATCCTCCCATTCTCTCTGCTGTCGTTTAATTTCCTCTTGAATCTCTTTTCTGTCATTTTCAGCCTCTTTTATTTTTATTTTCCATTTCTGTCTCTCCTCCTCTTCTTCTTCATTCCTCCTTTTCTCCTCCAAATCTCTCTTTTTTATTTCCTCTTCCTGTTCTTTTCTTAACTCTGTCATGATGTGTTCGTGATCATTTCTCATCTTTTCTTGATCTTGTTTATATTCTTCTTCTCTCTTTCTATCTTCTTCTTCTCTTTCTTTTTGCTGTTTTTCATACTGTGATCTCTGGTTTTCAGTCTCTCTCTTCATCTTTTCGATTTTTCTATGATATTCGTCTCTTTGCTGCTTTTCCTCTTCTGCTCGTTTCTTGTTTTCAATCTCTCGTTTCTTCTGTTCTGTTTTTTCTTTCTCTTCAAACTCTTTTCTGAGTTTTTCCTCTTTTTCTTTTAGTTGATTCTCCATTTTCATTCTCTCTTCATCTGCTCTCTGTTTCTCCTCCTCGAGTCTCTTCATCAGGTTTTTCTTTTCCAGCTCATATTTGGCTTTTAATGCCTCATTTTGTGCCTCAATCTCTCTTTCTCTTTCTTTCAGTATTTCCTCCATCCTCTTCTTAATGGACATCTCTGCCTCCTCAAACATGCTGTTAGTGAAGTATCGACCGCCATTAGTATTTTTCACCTCTTCTATCATGTTTAACAGTTGAATCACTTGAGTTTTGTCTCGT